>CAKNWW010197108.1:0-10845 GCA_932074435.1 Andricus kollari
TCCGACCAATGAAATGCGAGAATTTAAAAATGGCTCTTGCGCAAATATCTTTTTCCAAACTCGGGTGCATTACGGGTTGAATTTGGGGCTATTTATTATACACGCAATAACCCTATGACTACTAAAATCTTGTCCTTACGTTATAAGTCCGGACACTTGAGTATGGGACACCCTGTATAAGATTTCAAACGTTCCCCTCCACTTTATCTACATTTACCAACATAAGATAGGTGGCTCTAATGTTCGACCATTTTCAAAATTACGATGTAACGATAAACATAACGTTACTCTTGGACATACAGTCATGTTGATAAGGAGTACTGCTAAATAAAGTTGATTTATTTAACACAAAAAATACACTGCATGTCCAGGAGGGTGTGTTTTTACATTTTATGAAACTTACTCAATTCTACACAAATCACTATATATACAAAATGTTAAGTTTAATATCTTCCCAATCTTACACTTTGGATCTTTTTTCAAACTGAAACTCCAATAACTTTTTATAACGAAAACCAAATGTTTCAACTGCTTGTAAATAGACTAACAAAAAATTATAAACCCTTAATATCTCCTGCTGTTTAAAAGACCTATCTCTATGTAAAATTCTTTTTAATTATATAACAATGTATTTTTACAAACAATATATTCCTGATGAGGCTCAACGTCGTTTAACGATAGCTCGTTTTTTAATAAACATTTTAATAATGACTAGTAGATCAAAAGCCGTCATTCCACCGACAAAATTAATAGTCAACAAAACAAACATCTTTTCATTAATTACGTTTGATTATGTTTGTTAAAATACAAGAGTTGTTAATTTTGTAAACAAATAAAATAAGTAAATATAAAACTTTGCCCTGGAAAATAATTTTTTTGCACTGAAACTGCTTCAAATGTTTGTGAGGGAGATTAACAGTAACTGCTTCTATGTAAAATCGACAATAGACATTTATTATTCTATTGTTATTACTGAATTAAAAATATTACAAAAGTTGTATGAATTAAAAAATAATGCAATTTTTATTGAAAAAAGTTTGCTCTTATCTGGAAATACTTTTAATTATTGCGCGAATGGTCGTCAGTAACAATTTATATGAAACATTAACATTAATTTGTTGTTTTTCAATTTCGTATTTTACTTTATTATATGAATTGATGCAGATATCCATGAAAATAACATAGGTTTCATTATATTTGTTAAAATACAACAAGTGCTAATCTTGTCAACAAATGAAAGAATTTAATTCCAAGCTTTGGCACTTTGGTCTGGACATTTTTTTTACTAAACTGCTTCAAGTTCGTGTGAGGAAGATTTGCAATAACTATTTTATAACAAATAAACAATATACAATTGCAATAACAAATTTTTATAGCGACATATTTAAATAAGCGATTTTATGAAATTTGAACTCCTCATAATCATTCAAGATAATTCAGATATTCTGGGAAATGATACATATGTCATTCTATTTGTTCATCTTATAAGCAATGGAAATGAGGAAATAAAAAATTCTGGCATCTTTTCGTTAGAAAACTAGGCTTTCGCTAATCGGAAGATTTTTTTTAATGGCAAGTGGATATCAATTGTAGGATGTATGTGTCTTTTAGCCTTAGGTAACCGATACATTTATCTGGTAAAATGGATCAATAAATGACGTTTTTAAATACATGCAAATATCGTGACATTTGAAATTAAATGAATAGATAATAAGAATTATTTATTGTTAATTTTACATCGAATTAATAACAGCAAATCTGTCTCACAAACATTTTAAGCAGGCCAAAAAGCCAATGTTTTATATTTACTCATTTCTTTTGTTTAGGATTTGCATTTTAACAAATAGACTTGAACCCATGTTCTTTTTAAGAATATCTGCATCAGTTCAAATGATAAAGGAAAATCCGAAATTGAAAAAGCACAAATTAAAAAATGTTGTAAAGAATGGTGTATAGTGTTTTATAGAAATTGTTACTGACAATCACTCTCACACTAATTCAAAGTATTTACAAAGTAGAACAAACTTTAAAGTCGTTTTAGTGCAAAAAAGTTATTTTGCAGGCCAAAGTTTCATATTTACTTATTTTATTTCTTTACAAAATCAACAATTGTTGTATTTTAACAAATATAATGAAACATATATCATTTGAATATCAACATCAATTCCGATGATAAAGGAATAACCGAAATGGAAGAAGCCACAAATTCAAAATTTGTGCAAAAAATTGTTCATAACAATTACAATTGTTGATGTTTTATAAAAATGGTGACTAACACTCACCCTCACACACTCTATTTGGATATTTGTTTATAACGATTAAAATAGACAATAATCAAATTACTTGTATTCTTAGAGTACTTTTGCGTCGATTTACGATGACTTTCATTATATACAAACCGTTGTTAAAAAGTAAATAATGATTTTGTGAAAAATCTCGGTTTTCTCATACTTCGAGTAAACATATAATAAATAAACAAATGAAAATGCAACAATCTCTAACCAATGTGCTCTTGGAAATTTAGCAAACTTCAATTTCAAACAAAAATAATTGCAGATCGGGACAGAATTGAAGGGTGTAGACTTTTTTGAACGAAAAAAATTCGTTTCCTCCCACAGTGCCGTGTATCTGGGCATACTATCGTGTGCACTTCAACATTTCTATTATTACTGCAAATATTAACCGATTTTCATGAATATATTTTTCAATTTCCTTAAATTATATGAATAAACTTTTTCTGCTAATTAAAATTGAATCGCGCGATGCTTTCATAATTTTAGTGTTTTGAACCGGCCTGCATCTCATAACAATGAAATGGCTATTCGCTTCGGGTAATTCGACGCGCTCAGCGGCATCTGCCTCGTAACTTTGACGAGCTTGACAAAGCTAACACTGAGCGTCACTGCATTTTTTTCTATTGTTCTTTTCTTTTTGTTTATAACATCAAATATAAACACTTTTTCAATAAACCGAATCTAGCCGGAAAAACAGACTAATATTTAGATGGAGTATGCAAAATATCAGACAAAAATATTCAACCGTGCGGCTGGAAACTGGAATCCCGATTCATAACGCTGATAAATCCCCTTAAGGGTTAAAAATTCGTTGTTTGATCTTACACATTGATTCATTGAAAGATTTCACTGAAATTTTGTCCGATAATGTAGTATTCTTGCCGAAATGTTATACTAAACAAAATAGCGTTTTGTTCAGTTTCCCAGCTAGTTTAAGCTTCAAGCGGCACACTTCAACCCAACATATGTAAACGGCACACTAGTGCGAATTGGTTTTGTTGCAATGTTAATATTAAATATTTGAAATATTGAACATATAATAAACGTCTAGTCTATATAACGCATATTTAACATATATTTGCCGGTGTGAATTCGCACCCGTGTGCCGTTTGAGGGTTAAGATTATCGACTGTAACTCATTAGCTACTGTAAGGTGGTTTCCCCTACTAATGGATGGAGATGGCTCAAGTTTTTGGACGTCGTTCGTTCTCATAAATTTCGTAAAAAATGAATGCTTCATAGTCACTTAAAAACAATGTATGAAGGAAAGATCAGGGATTCTACAATTTCAATTCGAGAGAATGATTGAAATGCTTATTTTATCAGTTAATTTTTAATTTTTAATAACCTATTTTAATAAAAAATATATAATGCTTTGCATTATTGATAAAGTATGTTTACACTGTATTATTAATTTATTTCATAATTAAGTTATCCTGATTGAAAAACAAGAGATACTTACTAGGTCTATTATAAGTTTGTTTTAAAGGTCGTTCCTGAGGAACGATAGATTCGGATAGAGAAACTTCAGTTATAAAGGGCCGAACTGGGAAGTCTGGCGTCATCTGATTTGACGATGGAGGACTGGCTGTTGGTGGAGTTTCAAATGGATAAGGATGATCTAGCCGATCTGGCAGAGGTGGCGGATTCATGCCTAAAGTGTCGAAATCTGGGGGCAATGGCGCCATGTCTGAAATTCTTGGTGGCCCTCTGTTATTTATTCTGAAACAAAGACATAAATCACTAATAACAAAATATCTTTCAGACTCAAATTCTTACACTTCTAATTGCACATAAAAAGACTTATTTTATGAATTTTAGCGAATATATTTTCAACAACAACGTTTAAGTGCAGTAAAAAATACAAAAAAAATTATTTCAAATTCAAATAAAATCCAAATCTTAAGTAGGTACACAGATTAAAATATGTACGTGGAAATATATCTGAAATTTGGGCAAATTTAGAACTTTATTTTCAAATGCAATAAGTGACAGCCATGTGCTCATCAAATGGAACGTATAATTTCCAAAGTATTTGTTCGGGCTAAATGCAAATCAGACTTCCATTTTTTGTATACAGGTAAGGTTTCTTTACTCTCCCTAGGGATCACGTGACTTTGTAGCTGATGGGAGGGCTTAAGGGTCTCATCGGACTATAAACCTGAAATAGGTGAACTAGACGGACTGCGTCGCGAGGTGTAGCTGCTCTGGGAGACTGGCGGACTCTAGTCTGTGGAACCTAAACTAAAGAGCGATCCTTCCAGGGGGTAACAACAAAGCCTCCTGGAATATCGAGGGAACAAATTCTCATGCTCCCAAGCCATGATGTGATCGCCGTCTCAAGGGCTGAACGAACCAAGGTTACAAAATCCTTGAACACCCAGAGTGCCCCCCTCAGTCGAGACGGACACGTCGCAGTCACAAAGGCAATTTTCGAAAAATAGATCTCATACTTTATAGATTGATCGGTACGTGCCAAGTTTTTTAGGGATTTAGGATTTTCGTATCGTGGCCGATGACGTAAATAACAAAAATGGCTTTTTACTCGTTATTTTGAGACCAATATATTTTGTTTAATCCGGGTGAAGATTAAAAGTGATATCCTATGATAACATAAGTGGCTATCTGATACTTTTAGGTACTATAACTTGACTGTGCCAGCATGAAAGACATTTTTGGTGGCATTTATATTACCATAGATGATAGAATACAACCAAATTTTGCGTATTATTTTGCCTATTATTGGATGAATTCATGTCCGTGAATTTGAAGGTGTATTTCATCATGTATTTCTACGCGAGATAGATTGGTACCAAAGTTTCTTAATGAAACTGATATTGTTTGTTTTAGTTAAATGATGCTCATTGTCGAAGACAATTATATTTTAGTTTCACTGACTTACTGTTTAATATGTGAAGCCAGAATTGAAAGGAAAAGTTTAATTGTAATTTAAGTTATATTTAATGCATGCTTAGAAATGAAATTGATACCTAGTAGGTCGTACGGGTTTGACTGTGTTAACGGCGACATTCACGTTTCCATTGAGAAGCTTGACTATGCCAGTTATGATGTCCTGAATATCGGGATTTGCTTGCCTGTGTCCTGAGACGGCAGTCAGAAGTACAGGCGGAGGAGCATGATCACTATAAATCCTCGGCATCTCTAGACGAGCCTGTCTGTCTATTGCATGCAAATGCTGTACTCGTTGGTACCCGGTTCCAGCCAGCATTTCGGGCTCCGACAAAAGATTTCCTTTCTGCGAAGCCCTTAATCCTTCCCCCGACATGATATTGCTTTCAGTTGGAACTAGAATCCTGTAAATTAATATTAACATTACGTTTAAGATCCGTGAATGTAATTAGAATGTACTCCTTATAATTTAGAGAAAACTTTCTTCATTATTTCAGATAAAGGTTTCGAAATCAATTTCTCGCGTCTACTTTTCAAGGTGCCTAGATGTATACCTTTTAGGAAGTTACAAATTAAACTTGCAGGTATAGTACTTAATGTAGTTGTTACTGATCTCGTATCGAAACCTTTGTCACGTTTCTTTGCGAAATCTGCGAGCAATTTTTCTACAAACGTTCCCTTGAACGTGAAAATATTGGTAATAATTAAATAGCCAACTTCAAGAAACCGGGTGGATACTAAAATTTGCAACCATTTTTTCCAGGGCTTCAACATTAATAAATTCAATCATTTGAAGCTGAAAATATTTTTAACTATTATTTAGAGTATTCAAAACTACGTTGAAAATGAAGCCATTTAATTTGAACTCTTCTGAAGTTGAAGCATTTAAATTTTAGCAGCTTCAAGTTCAAGTATTTAATAAATAAATTTGAAGAATTCTAATTTCAAGACGTTTAATAATAAAAGGACTTCAAAATTAAATAAATTTGAATTTCAAGCATTAAAAGAAGCGGTGTCAGTAAGGTCGGATTTTGGGCTCTAACAGGTTCTATTCTCCTACAATATTTTGTTCAAAGTGAAAGAAAAAAATGTTTATTTTGTTAAAATCAGTAGTTTTCGAGAAACATTCAAACTGAAAGAAATGTTTAAGCATTCGAAACTGAAGTTTTGAACATTTGTAATGTTTCACATCACACATTTACAAATTCAAAGCATTAGGAATTGTATAATTTGTATTCAAAGTGGGCTTAGAATTGTATATTAAATCAGAGGCGATCGGTCTTGTGCAATTACACAGAAAAAACTGGGAATACGGTAATATAACCTTAAAAACTGTCACATATCATGTGCACTACTTTCCTTTCCAGAATGACTAATCTCGATAATTTTAGATTCTTTATTACATTTTTGGCAGAGCAATACTATTTAATCAGTTTTGTAAAATAAAATGTTCATCATTAACTTGTAAAATCTTCGAAGTGAGTGAAGACAGAAAATGAGTTCTATTAGAACCCATACTTTGGGTTCCTTTAAAATAATTTATCATTTTGGGTTCCTCTTTAGCAAGAGAGGTTTCGTTTTGTTCGGAACCAAAAATCAGTTCTAATAGAAACACAGATTTTTCCGTGTGAAATTGGAATTCTGAAAAAATTAAACAATTTTAAAGGACCCCGCTTACTTCTCATGGAAATGCGGCTACCGTAAAATTGGCTCTAATTATAGGATAATACAGTTTTAAACTTCCTGAAAACATCTCAATGGACAAAAAGGCTCACAAAATTCTCCGGGCCGCCTTTCCATATGGACTAGATGGTGTCCTTTACTCCCGCAAAAATTTAACGTTTCCGGAAATAGGCATTATAAGCTATAAATTGTTTAATTTGCCACCTTCCGGATTCAATAATTGTAAATAAGATATAACCATTTAAAAATGTAAGCTTTTAGAAATAAACAATTTTATATGTGAGACCTTCAAAACTAAACCTTTTTATAATTGAAATTCGAAAATTTCCAATTGGAATGGAACCAATTAGAAAGATTACGCAGTATGGTATCTATATGTATTCTGGGGCGCTGAATACGAACCTGACATTACTTTTCCCCCAACACGTCAGCGATTTCCCGTAGATGTGAAAAATTTCCTAGAAAATCAGATTTTTCGGGTATGAAATTACCCTTGGTATTGGAATCGTCTGGAAACAGGCTAAGGCATGATATTCTTATGTATTTCAGCGCGCTGCATACGAATCTGATATAATATATTTAACATGCAAACTTCTTTCACAGGTATTTAAACTTGTAAATTCTTAAAATTAAATAGAATAAAAATATTCACTTATTATATAATCTAAGTACATATATCTTTTACGAAGGGAAGAAACAATAAATAAATTTTGAATATAATTATTTTTGCTAAAAAATTAGACATAGTTTAAATTTACAACATAATCTCTCGCAAAATCTTATGATAATTTTGAGAATAGAGCTTGAATATAGCACTCTTAACCCGGAAAGTTTCATATATAAAACTCTTACAATCTAAAACGTTATTCATCTTTAGAGAGATAGAAGTTTCAAGTTTTGGTGAAATCCATGAGTTTTAAACATCACATGCACTTAACTTATAAAAGCTTGTTAATATAAAAACACTGAAAAAGTGATTATCATTCCCAGAAATAACTTTCATTGTCGATAAAAAATATTATCGATATTGTTGATTCAGCAATAACATTATATATTTAATTCACAATAAATTACACAGGACCACAAAATCTAAACACTTGCAACACGGGCCAGACTAGGTGGGTCTTACATTTTCGGGGTCGCTGATTGCGAATCCGTTGTCCGGTTGGTCCTATCAAGTCAGGGTCAAGGTCAGTTCAAGGTCAAACTTACGACATTCATCGCTAACCAATTAAGTCTGGGTACCTATAGGTTTTCGGGGTCGCTGAACTCGAATCCGTTGTCCGCTTGGTCCAATCAGGTCAGGGTCAAGGTCAATTCATGGTCAAACCTACAAAATTCATCACTGACCAGATAATTCAGGGTACTTATAGATTTTCGGGGTCCTTGAATTCGAATCCGGTGTCAGGGTCAGTTCAAGGTCAAACTTACAAAATTCATCGCTAACCAATCAAGTCACGGCACCTATAGGTTTTCGGGGTCGCTGAATTCAAATCCGATGTCTGTTTGGTCCTATCAGGTCAGGGCCAAGGTTAATTCAAGGTCAAACCTCCAACATTATTCGCTAACCAAATAAATCGGGGTTCTTATAGGTTTTCGGGGTCGCTGAATTCGAATCTGTTATCCGTTTGGTCCCATCAGGTCGAGGTCAAGTTTAGTTCAAGGTCAAACTTACAAAATTCGTCATTAACCAATTAAGTCAGGGTACCGATAGGTTTTCGGGGTCGCTGAATTCGAATCCGTTGTCAAGGGCAGTTCGAGGTCAAACTTCCAAAAGTCATTGCTAACTAGTTAAGTCACGGCACCTATAGGTTTTCGGGGTCGCCAAATTCAAATCCGATGCCTGTTTGGTCCTATCGGGTCAGGGCCAAGGTTAATTCAAGGTCAAACCTACAAAATTATTCGCTAACCAAATAAATCAGGGTACTTATTGGTTTTCGGGGTCGCTGAATATAAACCCGTTGTTCGTTTGTGTTTTCCTTTAATTTACCTTGACCCTGACCTGATGAGACCAAACAGACAACGGATTTGAATTCAACGACCCCGAAAACCTATAGGTAACTTGACTTAATTGGTTGGCGATGAATTTTGTTACTTGGACCTGGAACTGGCCTTGACCCTGACCTGATGGGATCAAACGGACAACGGATTCGAATTCAGCGACACCGAAAACCTATAAGTGCCGTGACTTAATTGGTTGGCGATGAATTTTGTAAGCTTGACCTTAAACTGACCTTGACAAAGGATTCGAATTCAGCGACCCCAAAAACCTATAGGTAACCTGACTTATTTGGTTAGCGATGAATTTTGTAGGTTTGACCTTGAATTGACCTTGACCCTGACCTGATGGGACCAAAAGGAGAACGGATTTGAATTCAACGACCCCGAAAACCTATAGGTACCTTGACTTAATTGGTTGGCGATGAATTTTGTTAGTTGGACCTTGAACTGACCTTGACCATGACTTAATGGGACCAAACGGACAACGGATTAAAATTCAGCGACACCGAAAACCCATAAGTGCCGTGACTTAATTGGTTAGCGATGAATTTTGTAAGCTTGACCTTGAACTGACCTTGACAACGGATTCGAATTCAGCGACCCCAAAAACCTATAGGTATCCTGACTTGTTTGGTCAGCGATGAATTTTGTAGGTTTGAACTTGTATTGACCTTGATCCTGGCCTGATGGGACCAAAAGGACAACGGATTTGAATTCAACGACCCCGAAAACCTATAGGTACCTTGACATAATTGGTTGGCGATGAATTTTGTTAGTTTGACCTTGAACTGACCTTGACCCTGACCTGATGGGACCAAACGGACAAAGAATTCGAATTGAGCGACCCCGAAAATATAAGACCAACCTAGTCTGGTCCGTGTTACAAGGGTTCAGATTTTGTGGTCCTGTGTTATTCCTCCATTGGCCCTGGCTTTTCAGCGAAAAAGCTATGTGATTATGTTTGTAAGTGACCATGCGTGCAATTTTGTAATTTAACAAATAAATTAAGTGCATTGATAATATATAAAACAATTTCTTTTGCAAACTTATCGTTATATTGCCGTTCCGTAAGTGGTACATAACACACAAACACACATATATATATCCTGTCCTGTCACGGTCGCCATGAGCCCTTTGCTTTTCTGCATCACACTTCTGCCTCTATCTCTCGCACTACGAAATTCTTCTGGATACCTCTGTGGCGACACTAACCAGCGCGAGCATAAGGTCACTCATGTATTTTAAATGGATGAACTGAAGATCTATGCCTCTGGTAAAAGCAAACTCCAAACTGCCATAAATATTGTCAAGACGTACGGATTGGATAAATGTGCCAAAATTCATCTGAAGAAAGGAAAGATTGTTGGCGTTCCCAAGGACCATGAGCTTGTGGATATAAGTGTTATTAGAAATCTTGACACTGGAGAGACCTATATATACCTGGGCGTGTTTTAAGAGGTAAAATTGTTTGTTTTTTTTAAATTGTTTTTACACACAATTGTTGTAATTGATGCTGTATTACAATATTAGCGTGAGTTGTCAAATTACTTATTCTCTAGAGTATCATCATTTAGAAAATCTACCCCTAGAATGCTTCGCCATATGAAATACATGTTAGTTTAAGATTTAAGACTTTGTTACTGCAAACATCTTGTTTTGATATTAAATTCTATTAAGAATCATCAGTGTTATTCTAAATAACCCCTAAATTACGTGTCATCCACCCCTATAATATTATCAATGAATAAGAAATATATTTCTTAATATAACACTGCTGTAAGTAAAGGATTAAAATATTTGTTTTTGGCAATCAATAATAATATAACTGATTTTTTGTTGAGGATGGCACTTGTTCTTATTTTAATAAGCCCTTGTTATGTAAAAACTACCCCTACAAAACTTTTTATGTTTTGTTTAGCAGGCAATTTTAATGATGATACATATAACAGAACTGTTT
>CAKNWW010197145.1:0-10615 GCA_932074435.1 Andricus kollari
AAGCTATTAGATTTTAGGCTGCCTTTAAAAATCTAAACTCTCAATTCTTGTTTGAATCCGGGACTTCGACTTAAAGGATTGCGCGTAAGTTACACAAGTTCTGAACCGCGGACGAGCGAGTAGAATTCTCCCCGTGAGGAAAGGTAAAAATTCCCGGAGTGATCTTGATCAAATGAAAATCCCCGTTATACTGCGAAATTGATTTCTGGTCGATGTGCCTCGATGGTGCATCGCAGGGTGAAATTGGTGGAAAGGAATTTGAGGTGGAGAACTTTTATTGGTCAGAATAATGGCATGATTACGGTGGCGACTGTTACCTTGCCGATTTTCTTGCAATGACAGAAAATTTCAAGTCGCCTGAACCGGGTCAGTTACCTTCATTTTTGCAGTTATTGCAACAATGATTATGGCAAAAATTTCTTTGTTCGTTTTTCAGAATTGGGCAGGATGTTGCCAATAGTTTCGAATTTTGCTGAATTATTTTAAGTTAGCTCATTTGCAATTTACTTCTTTATTTTGATTGAAATTTATTTTTGACGAATTCCAGTTAAACTCAACCCTTTTGTCATATTTGGAATTTTGCATGCTGCTTACAGTTTTAGTTTCATTAAAATCGGATTATTCCTGCCAAAGTTGTGCTTTTTCGAAATCTGCCTAGTATAAGGGTGGTTTTGCGTGGGGTAGTTTCGACGAAAGAGATGGCATGGAGAACGGGAGAGATGGCGAACGCTTAGATCGGTGCTACATCATCGAGGTGACATGGTATGGTTGCCGCTTGCTAGTTTACGTGCAATGGCTAGCGAGATTCTCTCCCAGTGAGTACAAAATTCGGCGACGTCTTTACGACATCTTTCCGACAACTTTACGACATCCTTTTTCCATGTCGTTAAGGTGTCTTTACTATATCGTAAAGACGTCGTACGATCTGACGATGTCTTCACGATATCATAAAGACACCTTAACGACATGGACATAGGATGTCGTAAAGTTGTCGTAATTTTGTCGTAACGATGTCATAAAGAGGTCGTCAAATTTGGTGCCCATTGGGATTTTACTTCCATATATGTATGTGTAATGAAAAACAGAGCATGTGTGAATTCATAGCTTGGCGTATGCCTTTTTACAAAAGGTTGTTTACCATACCCTTATCCTTCGTTTTCTCTCTCATTCTCTCTTACATCGAAATTCATTTTCTCTCATTCTGTCTCATTCATGATATGTTCCTATATTACTTGATGATATTTAAACTAAACTCAGGATCTTAGAACTAGATTTACCTGAAATCATGAATATTTTTATTGAGCTAGAAATGCGAAACTTAATTTATTTTTCCCAAAGTTGGTTGCTTAAAGTTTTAAATATTTTGATAATCTTAAGAATTCACTTGGAGGCACGTGAGCGAGTTGAATCGCATGCATTAAAGCCCTGTCGGCAAGTTTCCGTCCTTCAGAGATTGAATGACACTTGCGGTGTTCCAAGACTTCATACATTATATTATGTATAGTGTATGAAGTCTTTAACCAAATTTTGTAACCATTTAGGATAAAGATAACTTTTTAAAAGTTATCCGTATGTGACAGGGTCGTATGTCACAAACCACACCGACATTCCCGCATTTGGTCCCCGAAATGCTACGGCGATCCAACGAGTAGTTGTATCTCCAAGTGTTTCTATTAGCCCCGATTTGAGGTCTCCGCAACTTGTTTGAGGAGTTTATACATTGAATTCGTTTCTCAGCAAAACAATTTTTGTTGTTGTTGTTTGTTGTGTGTATATTGTCAGCGTCATTTAATAGAGATAATGTTGGTTGAAACATATTCTCAACATATAGAACTTCTTTCATTACATTTTTATAACCCTTTTATTTCCTTATATAATATACATACTGGGCGACTAGTGCGATATCATATTCTTCGCGATAAACTGCAGAGTAATGAGGTGGGGTTAATTATAGCTACCGTGGCTATGTGCATAGTGTAAGGCTTTAGTGCATTAGTGGTATCTTCCCGTACGGTCCACCTCTTTGAACAATGTGTCAACATGAGTGATTTAACACATTTTTGGCGAATGCGGCGATCTACGTGTGAGAATTTGGCGGCTAAGGGCTTGATTGCAAAACGAGAGGCCTTAAGAAGAATTTGGAAATCAGTGCTCGAAGAAGGGAGGGGGTAAGTTTCTGTTTTATTTTATTTTATTTATTTTAATTTTTGGTTTGAAACTCAATAATTACCAAATTAAATCTGGACAATGCTGCAATTAAATTTTCCGAAATTTCATATTAAATGTCTTGATAGTTACTTTTTATTTTTGAATTTCCATGTAATACTCTTAAATTGTCCCATTCTTCGTTGAAGATTTTAACGAATAATTAATATTAAGTTTAAAAACAATTGATTATTTTGCTGAAACTTAAGATTTTGTATTGAAAATTGTTATTTTCTATTTAAAAATTGAATTATTCCAGTTGAAGATTCATCCTTTCAGCTGAGAATTCATCAGTTTGGTTGAGAATTCACTTATTCAACTGAATATGTAACTGTTATATTTTTGATTGAAAATTTATCTTTCCTAGTACAAAATTCAACAATTTGGATGAAAAATATTCTTTTTATTTGAAAGTTAATCTTCTTGTTTCAAAATTCTTCTTCTCTGTTACAAGTTGAAGTATTTCAGTTAAATATTTATCATTTTAGTTGAAAATTCCACTCTTTGATTAAAATTTTATCTATTTTATTGAAAATGCAATATTTTGACTTGAAAATTTAGCAATGTGAAATGGTTAAAATTGAATTTAATATAGTACCCACACTAATTTTACTTAAATAGGCACTGAATTTCAAGTATAAAAAAAAAAAATTTTGAATTATAACTTCATTTCCCGACTTTAGCGACAACTTCAGGAAATTATTATTTATGTTTTTAGTATAATTTAATTATATAATTAGTCGATGGTGTGATATACTCAATGCTAGCTTGTAATCTAATTTTGTCGAAGCTTTCAGTCGAAAATTCATCACTTTTGTTGAATATTCATGTTTAACCAATATTCACCTATTTGGTTGGAAATTCAACCTGTAATGTGAATTTATGACCCTCAGGGACAATGAAAAATTGTTCGCAGAGAAGTCAGAGAATGTTAGGAAGTTTCGAAGTTGATATTTTGTAGCAACCATGTTTTTTAACTTTTAAATTTAAATTTAAGTTAACTTCAATTGATTAAACTATTCAAAGTTTTGATCATAAACGGTTTCAATATCTCAATTTTCATTTTTTAATGTTTCCCATTTAAAATTACTATTTATTTTCGCACTTTAGAAGCTTTGACATTAAAACAAAAACTTTCCATTTACTGCTTAATTTCAATTTGTCAAAATTTAATTGTTTTGAATTTAAGGTTATTCAAAGTTAAAAGTTTTTTTTATTATTTAATTTTTTAACTCTTTTAATTACAACTAGTACAATTTCAAAACAAAAATTAAGTTTTTGTTTATTCTTTAATAATAAAGGCAATAATTGTGTTCTTAACTTTCTACCAACTTTTCTCTCTAAATTTGAATTAGTAGACATTTTACTAATTGATTCAATACACTTAATTTTAATTAATGAATCAGTTATTTTCAGAAGCTTACTAATTTTCAAAGTAAAGATACCGTAACTGAAGTTAATCAGTTATACCGGAACTACAGTGAATCAATTATTGACTTAGAGTCAATTGATAGAGGAACAATTTTTTAAGTAAGCTTTTATTTATACTCCAATATTATTTATAATAATAATGTGTATTTTGAAATTTGCTTTTCAACAATTGAATAAAACTTTATTACATGTGTGAACAAATTTTAAACTTTAAATAATTTCACATTTAAAAATGTTGCGCAATTTATAATCTTTTTTTTCAGCTAAAAATTCATCATTTAGGTGGAAATTAAGTAGAAATAGTATATTATGCGCCGCGTATATCTAGCCCGATTTGCTGAGAATGCGCGACCGATTGGTCAGGAATAGGTGGGGTTATTCCCGCAAATCGGGCTAGAAATACGGCTATTGTAATTGAGTCGGGAAAAAATATCTTTTTATTGAAAGTTTAATTTTTTTCAAAATTCATCTCTTTTGGTAAAAATGTTATCCTTTTACTTTAAAAATTCAACTGATTAGTTGAAAATTAATCTGTTCTAGTTGAGGAATCAACTATTTTGTTAAAAGTACGTCTTTGTTGGTTGAATTGAAATGTCTTTGATCTAAGATTTAAATTCTTTTTCGTTTAAAAGTAATTCTTTTAAAGAAAAGTTTAATTATTCCACAGCCAGAAAAAATATTTATTGGCTCTCGGTCCAAGAAAAATTTCTTTGATTCACAGAGATAGTTGTTTATTGAAATCAAAAATTTGCTATAATTAAAAATGATTTTCTATATCTTTAAGTTATTTTTGGTTAAAAATTCAACTACTGGGTTGAAAATTCGTCTTTTCGATTTGAATATTCATCTTTGATGAAAATTTGACTATTTCCTTAAAAAATAAACTTTTTTTTTTAAATTTGCCCCTTTTGCTTGAAATTTCAACTATTTGGTTGTAAATACAAATGTTTGGTTAAAATTTAATGGTTTGTCAAAAATTCATCTTTTCGTGATAACATTTTAAATTGCAATATTTTTCTAACATGTAACATAAATAAATTTTCTTTCATTAATAATTGAACATAGATGTTCGAATAGTCGCGGCTCATAGTTTTTTATATAGAGCATCCAGTCATCAGTCAGTTATATTTTACTAATTAAAATTTAAGAGTTGCTTTCAATGACTAAAAAAAATGATAAAAGGGTTCCATTTATCACTTCGGGACCATATGAATTAAAGCTATATGTATTTATATATTGGCTATGGTTAGGAAATTCCTGTACCTTCAATTAAGTAAATTTAATTTTTAAGTAATTTGATTTGACGATACAATTTATTTCTGAATGCTTTTAAACCTTATTGATAGGAGAATATTTTAATTATTAATTTATTAATTTTGTTTCTGTTTGTTTGATATTGAGAAATAAATCCGTTCTTACATTTTGTTATCTCATTCGAATTTTCCTTTTTTTCTAAGAGATAAAAATAATAAAATTTTATCATTTTAATTTTAAGCTCAATTGATATCAAATTTTTAAACTAATAATTTTTAATTATTTAATTCTAGAAATTTCAAATTGATGTTCAGTCGAAAATTTTCATAGATCTCTGTGGTGAACCATGGCTTGTTTCCATTTTCGTTTAATCTCAAAATTCCCGGGGAATGATTTCTTTAACTATATTTAATATCTTTTAAAAATTTTGATTACAATTTTTATCGGCTTGAAAAATAGTTTCGCCTTTAACATAATTTGTTAGCACGTCAACTTTCAAACGAATTAACCTATTGGATTGGGCTTTAGTATACTCTTCAAGTGTCTTAAAATGAAGGTCCGTTTCGTTAGCCATCCATTTTGGATAAAAATTCCAAAAAGTGAGCGCATTTTGAAAATGTTTCTTTTTGCACACCCTACAAGATTATCATAACGACTTTTTGAATTTTCTTGGAAGATCAAAAATTCACATTTTTATTGCACAAATAAAAATAATAATAATCAAAAATTTAATTTTACGGTCAAATTATGCAAGATACGACAATTTATGATTAAACAAAAAATTTTCACGCAAAACAAGAAGGTCTATAAATTTGTTATTGGTCACCTTTTGATAGGATGTGTAGTTTTTGTTTTATTCGTAGAAACAATTAACATTAATAGTGACAAAATCTGTCCGATAAGTGGGCACATTCTCATCAAACTTTGCTTATTTAATTTCTTTTTCATCTCGCCTCACTCGAATTTTTATTTATTTATTGTTTTATTCGTTTCAGTTTATTAAATTTTAAAATATATTAAAAAAATAACTTAATAATTATGTAGGCGCGCCTGTAATTGCTACTATTTAATGGTAATTTTAATTTAGTGTACTAATTTCGTCTGAAATATTAGTAGGTTCGCGATCATTTTTGACGAGTGGCTCGCGACTGTGGAAAGAAATAGAGGAGATTCGTGTTGGTCGCACGATCGGGAGTTGGAGGGGGCGACTGTCAAGCCGTGGTCTCGAGCGAAATTTACCCAAGAATACTCGTAGAATGAGGAGTTTTTCGACTATGAGCGGAGGGGTTATTGGTCTCCGGTAGGGACCATTTTAATTATTTTTACCCTCATATTTTGTTTTATTATTATTAAAAATTCAGTACCCCTTCTTTTTTAAACTTATGTTTGTTTATTTATGTATTTGTTTGTAGCCCCGTTATGTGCATCCTTCGGTGCTAACATCTAATGATTGCTTGGGCCTTGAAGTGTGGCAAGGCTTCACGAAATTCTGGGGCGCGAAACGCACCTAGTAAGTATTTCAACGACAATAGTTTCGCCCGTATGTGCACACATATATACATATGCATATCCCTGATGTCGGGCTGCAGCCGTTAGACACAGGACTAAGGCTGATTTGGACTCAGAAATTTGCTCGAATGGGTGGCCGATGGCGTTGCAATGGTCATTGGGAATTGGTAAGCCGGGTTATTTGTTTTAATTATTATTTATTTATTTTTGAATAAAAATTGATCTCATGAATGTCTTCCGTATATTTTATTAGCACAATTTATTTTCAGCGTTATGCCGACGAGCCGGATGTGGACTGGGTGGAGGTCGACAGGGGTCATCTTTTTTTTTAATACCTTTCGTCTAGGCCCAATATAGTTGAAGAGGCCGGTGGGGGGGTGGAGATCTCTTTCATTTTTATTTAATTTTTATAAATTGCCTAAATTGTTATTAATTGTGATTCCTTTCTTCAATTTTCTAATTTAAAAAAAAGAATTTTTTTAATTCTTTATGGAAATTTCATTTTTTTTCACTATTACAGCAACAAAATTTTTATATCAAACGCAAGCACACACGTCGTTCAAAGAGGTGGACCGTACGGGAAGATACCACTAATGCACTAAAGCCCTACACATTGCACATAGCCACGGTAGCTATAATTACCCCCACCTCATTAACCTGCAGTTAATCGCGAAGAATATGATATCGCACTTGTCGCCCAGTATGCATATTATATAAGGAAATAAAAGGGTTATAACAATATAATTAAAGAAGTTCTATATGTTGAGAAGAGGTTTCAACCAACGTTATCTCTATTAAATGACGCTGGCAATATACACAAAGCAAACAACAACATCATGCGGAGACCTGAAATCATGGCTAATAGAAACACTTGGAGATACAACTACTCGTTGGATCGCCGTAGTATTTCGGGGACTAAATGTGGGAATTCCGGTGTGGTTTGTGACATACGACCCTGTCACATACGGATAACTTTTAAAAAGTCATCTTTATCCTAAATGGTTCAAAAATTTGTTTAAATACTCCATACACTATACATAATATAATGTATGAAGTCTTAGAACACTGCAAGTGTCATTCAATCTCCGAAGGACAGAAACTAGCTGACAGGGCGTTAATACATGCGATTCAACTCGCTCACGTGCCTCCAAGTGAATTCTTAAGATTATCAAAATATTTAAAACTTTAAGCAACCAAATTTGGGAAAAATAAATTAAGTTTCGCATTTCTAGCTCAATAAAAATGTTAATGATTTCAGGTAAATTTAGTTCTAAGATCCTGAGTTTAGTTTAAATAGCATTAAGTAATACAGGAACATATCATGAATGAGATAGAATGAGAGAAAATGAATGTCGATATAAGAGAGAATGAGAGAAAAAACGAAGAATAAGTGTACAGTAAACGACCTTTGGTAAAAATGCACGCACACATGTATGAGCATAAGAACTCTGAACCGGGCATACGTCAAGCTATGAATTCACACATGCTCTGTTTTTCATTACACATATATATGGAAGTAAAAGAGAATTTCGCTAGCCATTGCACGTACACTATAGCAAGCGTCAACCCCACCGTGTCGCCTCGATGATGTAGCATCGATCTAAGCGTTCGCTTAGATCAAAAGGGTTGAGTTTAATGTATTCCAAATAGGGCAAAATTCCAAACTATTGCACGGTGTGCCTCGACTGACTTCAACCCAAAAGAGCTTGCATATGCCGGTTTTTTCTGAATATAGTTCTGGGATGCCCCACGATCATTTTAAGCTCAAAAAGATAAAAATCGCTGTGGCTCTTTTTGAGAAACTGTGTTTTTTTTCTGAAGAGGTTAACCAACCTATTTTAATGAAAATAATTTAAACGTTGAATTTCATTGGCTCAAAACATTCAGTGTGGCATCCAAAAAAGGGCTACAGGTGCTGAAAATCTTACGAGAACTGAAACCCTTCAATGTTTTTGAAAAATGGTGAAAAGAGTATAAGAAACCCCGTTTTTTGAAATCCTAAGAAATCGATTCTAAGCGAATAATTTAAATGAAAAAAATATATATATAGTTTTGGGGAAATAACTTATTTCCTGTGAATATCTGGTAAAAATTGCCGAATAATTAATTAAAGAAGACTTAATTTTGAGTAGATCTAAAAAAAACATTGCCTAAGCTCTAATAGAACCAAAATTTTGGCCTTTTGAATATCACTCTTTTTTATGAAATGTTGTTTAACATCAATTTTATAAATAAAATTTCTCGTTTTTCAAAAGAACTGTTTTCCCGAGCCATTCATGAGAAAGTTGTCACCAGTTTGTTTAAGGACGACCTAAGTTTTAGCAAATCCAAAAAAAGAATGCTCTGGCTCTAATCGCATCGAAATTATGGCCATCTGAATATGATCCTTTTGTAATGAAATTATGTTAATCATCATTTTTTTGTTAAATAATGCTAGATCATTATTCCTCCTTAACCTATCTGGTGGCAACTTTCTCCTGAAATGCTTAGGAAATGAGTTCTTTTGGAAAACGATACATTTTATTTAAAGAATAGATGTTGAACGAAATTTTATAAAAAGGACGATATTCAGAAGTCCATAATTTTGGTTCTATTACAGCTAGAGCATTGTTTTTTTTTGGATCTACTGAAAATTAAGTCTTTTTTAAATAGCTTACTGGCAACTTTCACCAAAAACGCTGAAGACATGAGTTCTTTTGAAAAACAAGAAATTTTATTTATAAAATTAATGTTAAACAACATTTCATAAAAAAGGGTCAGGTCCAAAAGGCCATAAGTCCCAAACTTTTAGAGACAGAACATCCGATTAAAATTGCTCTTTAATTCTTGTAAAGGTGTTTGGGACATAGGATGAACTGGAATAAGAAAATTTTCAAAAAACTGATTTTCTCCCACTTTTTTCACCATTTTTCAAAAATATTGAAGGGTTTTAGTTCTCGTAAGATGTTCAGCACCTGTAGCCCTTTTTTGGATGCCAAACTGAATGGTTTCAGCCAATGACATTCCACGTTTAACTTATTATCATAAAAATATGATGCTCAAAACCTTCAAGAAAAAATCTGCCCTCCGCGCGGACACATTCTCATCGCGCACTATGCGCGCGGCTCGCTTCGCTCGCATGTTTGAGCGCGCCTAGGACGCGCGACTGTTGGTTCTCGCGCTACGCGAATTGTGAATTCTCTTTTGTTAAAGCTTCTTCGGCTTTAACGAACACATTCTCATCACGTATCTCGTGCTTCGCACTCGATTTAGTCCAAAGTGCGAACCTTTCTACATTATGTTCAACACTTTCATATCAAATTCCTGGGATTCCTTATTCATATGTTGCAATATAAAGTACAAATTTTATTTATCATGATCACTTCAATATTTTTTTCTTATTTTGCATTAAATTTTATTCTCAACTACCTTGAACAATGTATCATTTCAATAAATTAATATTATTATAATTCATAATATGCATTGGTATTGAAACATACGTATTTTCATTGTCTTGTTTTTATAATTGAAAAAAGTGCTCATCCTATACAAAAAAAATTTGTTATTAAACCAAACCAAAAATACGCATCCTAGCGTACACTGGTTCTAAGAAAATGTTTATAAGAAAAGTTTATACAAAATTTGTAGATCATTTCTGATTGAACAACTTTTGTATATTAATTTTTTTTCGTCTTTTGTACGCTTTTTCTAAAGATTTAATTTTTATAGTTTTTTTTTTGTGTGAGCAACTTTTGTCCATTAATTAATTTTTTTCATAGCTTGTGTCGTTTGTCCAGAAATTTAATTCTTTCATTTTTTATTTTATTTTCTAAGATTAAAACAAAACCTACACATTCTATCAAAAAGTGATTGCTAATAAGTTTGCAGATATTTTTTGAATGAATAATTTTTTTCTATTTATGTTTCTACGTACCTTGCGTCGTTTTTCCAAAGATTTAATTTTTCTACTTTTAATGCTATTTTTTACGAATAAAACAAGAATTACGCATCCTATCAAAAAGTGATCAATTAAAAAATTTGTAGATCTTTTTTATATGCACAATATTTGTTTTGTCACCATTTTCCATATCTTGCTTGGTTTGACCGCAAAATTAAATTTTTTATTTTTCATTATTTTTTTGTGCCATCAAAATTAAAATTTGTGATTTTTCATAAAATTCAAAAAGTTGTTATGACGATATTGTAGGGTGTTCAAAAAGCAACGAATTTCACCTCT
>CAKNWW010197147.1:0-11198 GCA_932074435.1 Andricus kollari
ACAATGTGATAAAGTATGATGGAGTATGATAAAGTATCATACAATATGATTCAATATGATACAATATGATGCAATACGATACAATGTGATACAATATGATAAATTATGATACAATATTATACACTTTCACACTACATTGCACAATATGATACATTATCAGACAATATGATACAGCACCATATAATATGATGCAATATGGTTCCATATGTTACATTATGATGCAATAGATACAACATGATACAATATGGGACAATATGGTACTGTAGGATACAATACGATACACTGTTACACTATAGGATACAATGTGATAAAGTATGATGTAATATAATGTAATATGATACACTATGATACAATATCATGCGAAATTACACAATATGACACAACAAAAATACAATATGATACAATATGATACAACACGATACAATACGTAACAATACCATACAATATGATACAATATTATACGATGTGATATAATATAACATATTACATATTCATTATATAGAATATGATTCAGTATCATACAATATGATGAAATATGATACATTATGATACATTTTCATACGATATGGCATAATATTACATATTAGATATGCATTATAATGAATATGATATAGTATCATACAATATGGTACAATATGATACAATACGGTACAATATGGCACAATATGATACAGTATGATACAACGTGGCACAATATTATACAATATGATACACCATCACACTGAGTAGCGTCTACTGCTTTGATGCTGCGTTGATTCGATGATTTCTTCAAATCCCAAAGGTCTTGAACCTCGCGTCGGTCGTTTGGCAGAACAGCTGTTACTTCAAAGCGTCCTTTCGTCTTAGCTACCAGCTTTCTACTCTGGCCAGTAGCAACTGGATGTGCATCCACCATAGTGAAGTCTCCAATAAAGTACGAGGGAAATTTTAACCTGCGAATATTGAACCACCTTTTCTGTCGTACTTGCTCTTTGGATGACTACACAGGAGACCTTAATTCCATCAACTCAACCTGATCCAGTGGTTGTTGAATCGCAGCGAGTATCTTCGCATCAGCCATACTATGCGGTTTGTAATCAAAGAGAAATTGAGACAGTAACAATGGTGTGGTCCTGTTGTTAGAACAGTTGATAGCGCTCTGGACCTTTTTTACTGCAAGCGAGCACAAAACTATGTGATTCATTCGCTCACACTGAGTGCAGTTTCACTGGCCAAGCGAGAACAATCCACTTCGTTACTCAACGAATCGACTATGTGGATGCTTTAGAATTTTGTTCTGCTTTGCCATCAACAATCCTTGCCACAACGGCTTGGCTCAAATGCTTACATCTAATACTGGGATTGTATCAAATAATATGATAATGCAGGCTTATCATCTTAATATTAACACCACGCTGCAATCGTACATTTATAACATGCCGTAAACATTTTGAAAAAATAGCAATGAAATTCACACGACAATCACAACATACCTGGACAAATACCTCTCAGTATGAGAAACGCGGCGTTAAAACAGCCAACAAATATTTCATTACACCATTGCTGTGATCGAATGTGCGCTTGAAAAAAAAGTTAATTTTGACAGAGGGACCAGAACCAGCGTCCCTCTCTGACCTGGCGAGATGATTGTTCACTAGTCAATCATTTTATTAATTTAATAGAAAATTTCAGTAAACATTAGTAAAGATCTAGACAACAGTGATTCTGGAATACCTCAAGCAGTTTTTTAAACTTATCGAATTTGCTAGCTGGAAAGTCGAAATAAATGTATACTGCACAGCTTGCGAACAGTTTATGAGCTGAAAATACCCAAACATAACCTCCTCAGCTGATGAAGAGTTGTTGGTGAATATTATTTTATCTTTTTAATCTTGTATTACGCTCCTCAGCTCCGCGGGGGTTCTACCGCGGTCCCCACTGGGGCTTCGCACCTAGACCCTGGCCTTTCATTCGAATTTCAATGTATTTATCATGAATAGAAAGCGGATTAGAGCAACTGTGAAGTTAGCTGAGGAGAGCCTCTCGGTTGTCCCACGCGGAGAACCATGGTTAGATACTCATTTGTTCTAGATGGGTTGCATTTGCATTTTATTCTATTGCGTTAGACAGCAACCCATCTAGAACAAATGAGCGTTCAACCGTGGTTCTCCGTGTGGGATAACCGTACGGCTCTCGTCAGCTAACTTTACAGTTGCTCTAATACGCTTCCTTATCATGAAAAATAGTAAGTGATACCTGTGGAAAATGGGACTTTCCAAAAGTAAATTGCTCTAAGCACGAACCGTAGTCAAGTGGAGGCGCCGCAGACGATCCACACGACTACGGCTCGTGCTGAATACATTCCACTCTTGCAATATCCCTGTTTCACCACTTGCATTGAAACATAATATTATTTTAAAACATCCCTATATTTCTTGTTACAGATTCAGGAAATATTTGGTCTCGTCCTGTCCAGCATCCATCTAACCAATATGAAAATAACTATGATGTCCATGAAAGGCGCATTAATGGTTGGTATTAAAAAAAAATTCAAAATTTAATTTCTTTCACAATTACTAGTTGATTCAGAATTTGCTGTAATTTAGTAGTTCTAAGTTAAGTATTTGTTGAAACCTTTGAAATAATTAGCGACTATATTTTTCCAACCCGAACAGATCAACAGCCAGTCGATCTTAATAATGGTGATTTAATTTTCCGCAATGGAAATCTTTTTGGAAGATTCGATGGCAAGAAATGGGTTCAACTGCTTCAATCTGACAAAATCGGTAATTTAAAAACTAAAACACGATCTCAAATAAATATTATAAGGAGCGTTCGTTTGAGTTCTTTTGGGATAATGACTGTATTTTTCTTAATGGATCAGGTGAGAAAATCGAACCTCAACCTGGTGATCTAGTGATACGCAGTGGAGGTCCTATTGCAAAATATGAGAATAATATCTTTCGCCCTTATCGTCTACAGGCCATCATCCCACGAAGAGAACGACTTGTAATGTTTACCCCGCTTTGAGAATACTCTCTACATACAATAAAAATTACCTTTACGTGGCCTCCTATTGATTCGATGAAAAAAATTCTAATATAATCAATAAAAAAGATTAGCATGAACACGATTTTTTCTTTGATAATCACCTTATTAAAATTTTACATTTCCCTAAAGAGGACTTATTATTCGCACACCGCCCCAATACGAAATTCTGGATATGTTTGGGATATGAGAGAATTTGTGCAAGTGCATCTCGAAAAGTGGTGTTAATTGTTGGACCTCGTCCAAATTGATTAAGATTTAAAACAAAAATCATTTTTATAATGCGGTTTGAGCTTTTTTGACAAGAGCTATAAGCACACACAATATATATCTATTCTTTTTGCCGTAAGTCTCGCCGTAATGACCTGTGAAATGTCAAGTTTTCTACTTTGTTTTCTCTTTTCTTAAATTTCGCAAATTTTCAAGATTCTCGTTAAGAAAAGTATTGACCCGTTTAAGATTATTTTCTAATCTGTTGTTAATTGTCCTAGAAAAAGTTCTATAGTATTTATAAAAAAGTAGGTCGCTTATGATTACAGATTTTTTCTCATGTCCGCCACTTTGGAAGAAATTTGGTAATTCCGCAAGTACAAGTTCTTTCCGTGTAGTAGTTTTCTACTAATCGTTAGTGGTAGACTTCTCTCTATTATTATACTTTGGGATCGATTATTGATTAAAATTTGTATGCGGGTTCCAAAAGGAAACAAAATTTAACAAAAATCACATTTAAACAAATTATTATTGATTCAAAATATTTTGCTTTTGAGGGGTTTTGAGCACCTACCTTAAAGCTGAAATCCACATTTTAAAGCGACTTTGTACCTTTAACCAGTGCATACAATAAAGAGCCTCGGAGTTGTTGATTTTCATTTTTATCGTCATATAATTCACAGCATTTTTTTAATAATACCAACTTTAGAAGAGAGTTTTGCTCCATCAACCCTACTCCGGATCCGATTGACCCACCTTTCAATCAACTGCTTTGCACCCTCCTTATGGCCTCTTACCTCACTTCTGAGGCTTCTATTCCGCCGCTTCGTTACGTCCAGTTCTCCACCGAACAACTTCTCGTAATCACTTTTGTCTAGAATAGCGGTCAACTCACTATAACTTCGTTCGAAATTTTTATTCTTCATCTTTGGTCCCAAGAGTATTCAGAGGAATTTGCAGTTCAGCCCCGCGGAGCTCCGTATGCATAGGTAAGACCTGAACACTCTAGGAGTAACATGCAGGCCTCTGCATGGTTATTCACGCCTTGGCTTGAGGGTTTTTCATTCGAGAACCTCGCTTAAACATTGTCCCCTACTGCTTATTGAGTCGTGTAGCCATATTCAGCAGAAACCTTTAGTTCCAGGACCCTCTTTACGCAACCTGATGATGCTTCCGGTAGCCGGATCAAACGTCTCAGCCAGGACCTAGTCTAAATGGAAGCAGTTCTCATGTATCTCAATGTTGGAACAACTTCAAATTTACGTCAGTTGTCTTTACAATAGACGAATTTTCCAGCGCGCTGCTTCTACCAATTAGCGATCGTATTTGCACCCTAAAAAATATATGGTTCTTAAAATAAAATGAAAAATAGGGACTTTATAAAAATACATATGTTGTTTTTATATTCTAATGAAATGCTTACAACATATTAAAGTTGAGTAATATTCATTTCTGTAACGATTTAATTTTTATTTGTTAATAATTACTATTATAAAAGAATACTTTATGATAATTAATTTTGTACTTAAATCAAATTTGTTGTTTTAGCAACACTTTCAGATTATTTATCTCGTAGCAGATACGATTTCAAATTCTGGAGCAAAAAATAATTTGCACATTGAACAGAACTTACCACTCACTAAAACTTATTTTGAAACCACTAGGATGAGAAATTTTCTCTTGAGTTTTAAAATTGCACTGATGTAGTAGTACGTCGCACAACAAGTTGGTGAGCGGGAGCTTTACCAGAAGCATGAAGTTGATTCATGGTTAATCTATCGATCTCCAATGAGTTGTGTGAGCAGGAGTGTCTTGGGTTGATCTAAACACTACAATAAAATACTACAATCACTTTAAACTTGATTTATTGATACGACTGGCAAAAGAGATACACACATGAGAATGCTAGAATTCGAATGAACAGGAAGATGGCGGGCGAAGGTCAGCCACATGAAAAAGAAAGCTGAATGCTCATATTCACTTTAGATATAGGAGGCAGCACTATAAAGGTGACTAAGGATCGCCTGGTAAATTCAAAATAACCTTAGCACTTCCCCTCGAGACGATGTCGTCCTTTTTAAGATGATCTCAAATTTGCTTCGGTATTAGTAACCCTTTAATTAACACATCGGCGGCGATGTCGTTCGTCGAAATGTGTTTCAGCTGCGACTTCTTGTTCCGCAACGTTTCGCGTATGAAGTGTTTTCTGACATCCATATGCTTGCTTCTGGAATGAAAGGTCGGATTCTCAAGAAGTCATTGCGCTCCCATGTTGTCGTTGAATACGTTTGTATCGACCAGAATTTCAAATCCCAATTTAAACAAAACCCCTCGGTGATAAATGGTTTCCTTAGCAGATACCGCCAGCCCCATGTATTCCGCTTCCGTCAATGACAGGGCTACTGTTTGTTACTTCTTTGAATCCCAAGAAACTGCAGAATTTCCCAGAATAAAAGCATACCTGGTATAAGAACGTCGGTCTGTTAAGCAGCTAGCCAAATCCCCATCGACGTAACCACACATTCTCTTCTCGACTCGTAGATTAAACACTTTGCCGCAATCGAATAACTTGTCCTAAACACTTATTAAACTGGCGTAAAACACTGACGGCATGAGATTTGTCAGGTCTCGTTGCCACTGCTAAATACATCAGTGCACCCACCAATTCGCGATCAGGAAGTTTCCTTTCTTCGATATCCGCAACCTGTTCCATTTTCGTTATCTTCACGTTCACATCCAGGGGTGTATCCATCGACTTTGAATCAGTCATCCCAAATCGGTCCAGTACGTCTCGTACGTATCCTTTTTGATGCATTGAGATCTTCTTTCCATCTCGAGTGAATTCAATTTCGAGAGGGTACTTAGGCTCACCGAGATCTTTTATCTCGAACTCTTCCGAAAGATAATCCCTTAATTTCGCAATTTTAGCACTATTCCGTGAAAGAACCAAAATATCGCCCACGTAGATGGCAATAAGAAGCGAGTCTTTCCTTCCTTCCACTTGATACACGCAGGGATCTGTGTTGCTGGGGGTTGATCCAAATCCTTTCAGTACCTTATCCAGTTTCTCGTACCAGCTTCTTCCGGCTGGTCGCAGACCGTACAGAGATTTTTTCAGAAGGCAGACCTTGTTTCCGGTTTCCAGCTGCTTCAGCATCCGTTTTGCCTTGTTCCCATTTTTACTGCTACTCGTTTCTGCATGGACGATCATTTCCAAGGCTTCAGTTAGAAATTGTGGGGTATCCATGTAAATTTTTTCCTCTATCGTACCATTCAGGTACGCCGTAGTAACGCCCAGCTGCCTGATTGTCATTCCGTACTCTGCTGCGAGAGCTACGAATAAACTAATGGAGCTCAGAAGAGCTACCGGCGCAAAAGTTTTATTAAAATGAATCCCTAGTCTCTGAGCGAAACCTCGTGCCACAAGTCTGGCTTTTCTACTGTCCAGTGATCCAACCGGTTTATACTTGTTCGTAGAACAAATTGGCTTCCGATCACTCGTCGATCTTCAGGATGTTCGACCAACTGCCACGTGTCACTCTTCAGAATAGACTTCGTTTTATCAGCTATAGCATGAATCCAGTCATCAGCATCTGGACCAGAGATTGCCTCTTTTAAAGGAATTTCAGCACTAAAAGCTTCCTCTGATTCTAAATACCTATCCTCGGCCCGTGGTGAATGATATTCCTTCCGTGGTCTTCCTAGCTATCCTGTGAAGATTTTTCTCGTTCTTCTTGGACCTCTTCCAAGTATTTCTGCTTCGTTTCCCTGGATCTCGTTCTTGATGTCTTATTCGAACTCGTTCTCGACGTCTTCTTCCTCGCCACCCTCGTTTCTATCATCTGCATCTTGCGCCTCAAGGAGAGGAACGTTACTCCGATGATTTTCCTTTGATTGCAAAATGACGTCAATAAACTCAGGACTGATATCATCTTTCTGTTAATCAAGGTCTTCTGGTGTAAGTTCCTCGTAGCGATTTTCTGTGGAAGCTTCAGTTCTCTCTCCGAAGACGACGTCTCTGATAATTTCGACTTTTCATTCTTCGGGAATCCAAACTCTGTGTCCTTTGGACTTATGAGGGTAACCTAAAAAAATTCATTTCTTCCCTCGTTCCTCGAACTTCCCCTTCCCAGGTACTCTGTCCAAAATGAAGACGTTGTTTCCAAATTTTCTTAGATGGCTCACGTTTGGAACTTTTCCGGTCCAAACTTCGTACGGAGTCCTTCCATCCAGGCTTCTAGTTGGACACCTGTTTCGAATATAGTTAGCAGTCGAAACGGTTCCAGCCCAAAAAGAAGACGGAAGACCTAACTGTATCAGGAGACATCTCGCCATTTCTATAAGAGTCCGATTGTTCCTCTCTGCTATCCCATTTTGTTCTGGATTGTAAGCGAACGATCAGTCTTCGCTGAATTCCTTTCTTCTTACCAAACTCGTCAAATTCTTTACTCAAAATATGAGAAAAAACAAAGTTTTCCATATTTTTATTTCGGTCTTACGATCAGTTTAGAAAAAAACTCAAGAAAGAAATCGAGTTCCAATTCCTTTTTATTCTTGACGTTTCGGCCTCATCTGTGGGCCTTCATCAGAAACAAACATCTATTTTTATAGTATATAATAATTAATAAATAAAAAAGAAAAATGCATACAAAACAAAAATGAATTAGATGTATAAAACAATGTTTACCTTAAAGGCAATTTTTGGAGTCAATGTTGTAACGTCGAACTGAACAACAAAATTGAAAATTTCATAGTGATATATTAAAATTCGAAGTAAGTCTAATATTTAAAAAAAAAATTTATATTGGGAAACTATAGATGAAAACAAATTCCCCAATATGCTAAAAGAGTTCATATTGTTAAAAATTAAATGCTGTAAAAACAGCTAACACACGGAAGTGACGTAGAACAACAAATATGAATATAAGGCCTAAGAAAGTTGTAGATGGACGAAATCAATTCCAAATGAAAAGCCTAAGAAAGTTGTCGTGATAGGTAAACTCAAAATGAAACGCGCGCTAAATACAATAGGAAATTCAAATTAATTGATGATGCTATTATAATATTGATTCACGTTAAGAATTTCTGTTTTTAAATTAATAGATACTTTTATATATTTATTTATGAAAATTGATTCCAGAATTTTCCTTTCATAAGAGTTTTTTCCTCTAGCAAGAATTTTAATATTTTCACAATCAAAATCAAAATAATGATCAAAATTCCAAGAATGTTGTGACAGTCCCGTATTTAAGTTGCCAATTCTACAATCCCTTTTATGTTCGGATATTCTATTTTTCAGTCGACGACCAGTTTTACCTATATAAACTTTATTGCATCCTTTACATTTTATTAAATAAACAACATTAGAATTATTATCAATTTTTGCAGAGTCTTTTATATTAGTGAAACATTTTTTTCAAATGTGATCATTTCTAAAATATACATTAATAACAAACATTTTAAACCCGTTCTTTAGTCTTTCTGATAAACCTTGTACATAAGGTAATGAAACCCGTAAATCAGTTTGTCTATAATTTTCAAGCCATTAAAGTAAAGTAATTTTTAATTGGTATTTTTTTTGACTAAATTGATGGTGAGAATAGTAATTCAAATATTGAACTGACCATGACGGTTTTTGAAAACAATTAGTAATTAAATATCCATTTTTAGTTTTTTTGATAGACAGATCTAAAAAATGTAGAGTATTATTGTTTTCTATTTCACAAGTAAACTGTAGAGATTCTTCTATACTATTGAATGTGTTAATTAGTTCTTGGACTTTATCTATGGGAACAATAGTAAAAATATCATCCACATAACGCTTAAAGAAAAGTGGTTTCAAACTTAATTTAGATAAGGCTCTATTTTCAATATCTTCTAAAACAAGATTAGATGCAATATGTGATAAAGGTGAAGCCATCGGACAACCAGAAATTTGTTTATAGAATTTTTGATTAAATGAAAAAACAGTATTATTAAAAACCATCTTGACAGCTATTAAAATCTCTGAGTTTGATCAAGCATAGATAAAATATATAGTGAAACAAGTGGATGTGTCTTAGGAACATTAAAATTATTATTCTTTTCTTTAAAGCTCCAATTATCTCTTATAAATGAATCAGTTTTTCCAGGTACTGGCTTTAGGAGATTAGATAAGAATTTTGCTAAATTGTAAGTTGGAGAACCAATAGTAGAAACAATCATTCTCAATTTTAGTTGTGGTTTGTGAACTTTAGGGAGTGCATATGCTTTTGCTGTTACGCAACCATGGTTTTTCAATTTATAAGCTAAATTTTAATTAACGTATCTTTTTTTTCTCCCATCTGGAAATAATATCATTACATTTTTCTTCTATGGACGGAACTAAACTAGTATTTTATAATTTTTATTCCACCTATCACGCCAACATTCTCAGGCTTTTCATTTGGAATTGATTTTGTCCATCTACAACTTTCTTAGGCCTTATATTCATATTTGTTGTTCTACGTCACTTCAGTGTGTTAGCTGTTTTTACAGCATTTAATTTTTAACAATGTGAACTCTTTTAGCATATTGGGAAATTTGTTTTCATCTATAGTTTGACAACATAAATTTTTTTTTAAATATATCACTTACTTCGAATTTTAATGTATAACTAACTACGAAATTTTAAATTTTGTCGTTCTCTTCGACGTTACAACATTGACTCCAAAAATTGCCTTTGAGGTAAACATTGTTTTATACATCTAATTCATTTATGTTTTGTACGTTTTTTCTTATTTTTATTTATTAATTATTATATACTTTCAAAATAGATGTTTGTTTCTGATGAAGGCCCACAGATGAGGTCGAAAAAGATGAGGCGACCCCAAAAACATATAGTTATGTTAGTCAGGTTCAGTAGCCACTTACTCTTCCAGTAGGTAATTTAAAAAATAAAGTACAATATGAAACAAATATATTACAGAGCCTAAAGCGTACATTTTTTCTTGATTGATTTTTTTGATCGATTTTTCTTGATTAAAATGAAAGAATTATTTGAATTTAAAAAAAATCAAAGACATTATAATTCCTAATGATTACAATATGGTATTACTTGGCTTCACATCACTCTTCACTAACGTTCCTTTGGAACTGGTTCTCAAAAGAATTTTTTGAATTGAATTCAAGAAAGGCATTTATTTCCTTATAAATAACACCTTCTTCAAATTTGATAATAACTTCTACCCGAAAACACATGCTTCATGCCTATGGGTTCACTAATTTCAGCCATCCTATCAGAAATTTGTATACAAGATTTAGATTCTGCAATATTAAGTATAAACAATTTTGACATTCCAATATATGTTGGCTATATTTGATAAGCTATGATTTGATTTGCACCTTTTCTAAGTTTGCAGATTTTTTTTTAATTTCAGGAGAAATTCGAAATATTATAAAAGATATTTAGAATGATTCGACGTTTTGAAAAAAATTAAAATATTATTTATAATTGGAAGAAAATTGAATTTTTTCAAGAGAATGAAGCATATTTTTAAGTTTCCTAGCATCATTTAAAATATTTTTTTTAATGCATTTGAAGAGAATATTTAAAAAGATTTAAAAATATTTACAAATAATTTGTCACAAAAAGAACTTGGAAGATTTTATGGTAAAGTTTTTAATTTTTCAGATTTTTTTTACATTTCAGGAAAAATTCGATTTATTTGAAAAGATATTAAACATTTTTCAACGACTTGAAAATATTTAAATATTATTTATGATCTGAAGAGACTGCAACCAAATTTTAAATCGAATGTAGGTTGTTTAACATTTTTAAAAAAAACTTTGAAAACTTGTTAAGCATTTTCAAAGGTTTCAAGAAAATACAAATATTTTTTTAAGATTCCTCTGAAAATTTTAAATGATTTTTCATTTTTACTAATTATTTGTTAAAGAAAATGTGAGAAGATTCAAAAGGAATTCGAAAAATTTCGAAAAAA
>CAKNWW010197179.1:0-10216 GCA_932074435.1 Andricus kollari
AGAATTCTAATTTATTAATAAAAAATCATCTAGGCTGACAGTTGTTATAACTTTCACTAAGACTGTTTTTCAAAACCTACATCTACCAATAATAGCATTATTTATTGTTCGTAAAATCTTTTGCTTCGTTGTTTGTGACAATTGTTATAAATTAAAACCCTTAATTGACAGTAATAATTATTAAATTTTATTGTTAATCCCTGGCACAAAAAAACTGTTTACTCTCTTGATATTTTCTTGTATGACAAGGCATTATTAATTCACAGCTTTATAAACAATATATTTGTTATAAATCTACGCTTTTCCACAAGCCACAATTTTGAAGTGATTCGAGATAAGCTTTTTTTATAACGTTACTTTTACTATAAACAGTATAATTATCGTGGTAAGCGTTTTCAATATCTGCTCCTTATTATTGATAACTATTGTTATTAAGAATCGTTAATTTATCTACTGTTGTTAATCTTTGGCACGAAATAAACGTTTTTACGCTCTGGTTATTTTCTCGTACGATGAGCTATTATTTATTTACAGACATTTTTTTAATAACAATTTTTATAAACAATAAGGAGCATGCATTGAAGATGCTACCCAAAAATGTGCCCTCTAGGGAAGCATAGAGATATATAAAATATATTATTTATAAGGCTGTAAATAAACAATTACTGATCCTACGAGAAAATATCAAGAGTAAAAATTCTTATTGTGCGATAAAGATTGAACAAATTTTGTTTGAAAATCAAGTCGGTCGATTGATGGTTTTCGTTAATAAGAATAGTTATAAACAAGAAGGAGCAGATACTGAAATCGCAAACCAAGATATTTATACTTATTATAGTTTATCCCAAATAACTTCAAAATTGTGGCTTGTAGGGGAGCATAGATTAATAAAAAATATATTGATTTTAGTACATAGTATAATTATCTTGGTTAGCGTCTTCAATACACATTCCTTATTGTTTGTAAGAATTGTGATTAACAAAATGCTTGTAAATGGATAATGACTAATCATACGAGAAAATAAGAGAGTAAAAGTTTTATTTCGTGCCAAAGATTAACCAAATGAATTTGGGTAATTGAGCGTTTTTCCTAATAACAATAGTTATAAACAATAAGGAGCAGGTATTGAAAACGCTAACCAAGATAATTATACTTGTAAATATTAAAAGAGTAAAAAGTTCTTTTTGTGCCAGGGATTACCAATAAAATTAAAAAAATTAAAACTGTCAAATAAGTGTCTTTATTTATAACAATTGTTATAAACAATAAAAAATGTTATTAATGGCAGGTATAAGTTTTGCAAAACAGGTATGTTAAGCTAGCATAACACTATTGAGATATAGAGATCTAACCTATTTCATAATTTAGAGTTCATTTAAGGATAATTTGGGCTCCTATTCCCGAATTTAGGGCTCCATTTTTGTTGTTGTATCTTATATAATACTTTAGGACTCATTCAGGTCTCTGGGGATATGATTATAAAAATTAAAAAATGGTGTAAATAATTTTTGTTTAGACATATCTACTACAAATAAATTGAACAAAGGAGGGTACCGAAAATTGGCCCCACGCCCCCACTAATGAGACTGGTACCAAATGAAAGCTCTTGTTGAGTAGATCAAACTTTACAATGGGCACAACGTTGTAGAATTTAGCCTTCATGCTGTTTTCTGCCATTCAATGTCAAAACTCACACTAAGAGTAAAAGTAATATGTGAGACAGAATGCGTCATGTGTCCCCACCTAAAATGATTGTTTCTCTTTTATCGTGTTGAAACTTGGCTGAATTATAGTCCTAGTGGATGTTTATCAATTCACAAAACAATAGGTCTATTTATCAAGCGGTTGTCAATATACAGGGGCCTGAAGTTTTTGAATTTTCAGGTGCTTTATCAACAAATCAATTTTTATTTTTTGAAAAAAGTCAAAAATAAAAATGAAAACAAAAAACTGTTATAATAGCCTTAAAGGACATAAAAAGAGCTTTCCAAAACACTGTAATTAAAGTACAATCATACATTCCTAAAAGAAGTTACACTAACGTGAAGGTGAAAAAGCACCTGAAAATGTAAAAACTTCAGGCCCCTGTATATTGACAACCTGTTGATAATTCGACCTGTCATTTTTTGAATTAATAAATGTCCATTAGGACTATAATTCAGCCAACTTTCAACACGATAAAAGAGAAAAAATCATTTTAGGCGGGGACACTTTGCGCATTCTGCCCAACATATTACTTTTGCTCTTAGTGTGAGTTTCGATATTGAATGGCAGAAAACAGTATGAAAGCTAAATTCTACAACAACGTGCCCATTGTAAAGTTTGATCTACTCAACAAGAGCTTTCATTTGGTACCAGTCTCATTAGTGGGGGCGTGGGGCCAAATTCCCATGTAATCTCGGTACCCTTCTTTATTTTCTTACTCTATCTTAAGGCTTATTTAGAGCTCGGCGAATATGATGTTTACTTTTTTTTTAATGTTTAAACAATTATTGCTTAAACAAATTTACCAAAAATTAATTTTTCAACATTTATTTCCCTTGCGTGATTTCAGGCTGAACAAAACCATAAAATCCATTCTTTCTCATTACAATATTAAAGGCTCATTTAGGGCTCCTAAAATATCGTCGACTTGAAGTCGACCGATTTTTCCTTGGCCTTTTTTTTGTTATAGTTGGTGTTGTGCTAGCGTAACGTTATAAAAAATACGTGAAGAAAACCATAAAACCCTTTTTTTCCCTCGCATAATTTATGGCTCATTTAGGTCTAATTTGGGCCCTTATTTCTAAATTTGGGGATTTATTATCTTTTGTGAAAAATGGTATTTTTCTAGCTTGACAATAATTGTTTAAACAATTTTATAAAACTTTCAACGTCATATTCGGGGAACCCTAAATGAGCCTTAACGTAGGGTGAGAAAAGAAATTTGTTTAATTTTCAGTAGATTTGTTTAAAATAAATATTTGTTCAAACAAAGCTTGTTTAAACAATTTTTCAAATTTAGATAATCATATTCCTAGAGCAGTGGTCGGCAAACTTTTTGCTCACTTTTAAGGTATGATCAGGCTTGTCCCGGAGTGAGCTTGCTCCAGCGGGGGTCTTTTGTCCAAAGGCAGTTCAATGTAAGGAAATTTAAAAACTTTATTTTTCAAGTAGCAATTTGAAAATAGCATAATCAGCATCTACAAATTTTTCCGATTCCAATGATATATTACTTGCCTAGAAAGGTGAAAATTTGAAGGAGTTTAATACCAAGAAACTTTAGCTCAATATTTAATTTAATAATAAATACTTCTCAAATTTTCAACCTTTAAAGAAAAATTATATGTCGTTGGAATTGGAAAAATACTTAGATTCCAAATACATTACTTTCAAATCGCGGATTGCAGAATTAAGAAACTTTTAATTTCAAATTTTTCTCCTATTTTCCAACAAAGGGCCCCTGAGGGAAGGGATTGGTCTGCCCAAGCTCGCAGGTACCTGACCAGAAAGTAGGTCGTTGGTCAGGCCGGTCAGGATACCCTGACTTGGTCAACAGCGTGCCGACCACTGCCCTAGAGCCCTAAATTATTATAGAATGTGAATTTCTTGTAAAATCATTTTTACTACGTTTTACAGCACTGTTGTGCTGCCAGCTTAAGGTTAAGCTACCGGAAACACCGTTCTTTTCAAAATATAATGGAGCACTAAATTTGGAAATAGCGGTCCAAATTAGCCAAAGGAAAAATCGGACGACTTCCGGTCGACGATATTTCAGGAGCCCTAAATGAGCCTGAAATTATGCAAGGGAAATAAATTTAAAAACATTTATTTCAAGTAACCTTGTTTAAAAAATAATTGTTTAAACAATTTTTATAGAACTTCAAACATCATATTTGGGGAGCCCTAAATGAGCCTTAACGTAGGATAAGAAAATAAATTTGTTTAATTAATTTTTCGTATATTTGTTTAAACAAAAATGGTTCAAACATTTTTTTGTAAATTTTGATAATCATATTCCTAGAGCCCTAAATAAGCCCTAAATTATTATATGAGGTGAATTTTGTGTAAATTTATTTTTAGTTCGTTTTAGAGCACTGTTGTACCAGCTTAACGTTAAACTAGCGCAAACACCATTTTTTCAAAAACAATGGAGCCCTGAATTTGGTAATAGGGGGTCAAAAATTGGCGCCAAATTATGTGATGGTAAAAAATGGGTGTTATGTTTCTCTTCGTGTATTTTTTATAACTTTAAGCTAGCACAACACAAAAAAATGGGTTTTATGGTTTTCTTAACGTATTTTATATAACGTTAAGCAGGCTCAACACAAACAATAACAAAAAAGGGCAAAGGAAAAATCGGACCACTTCCGGCCAACGATATTTCAGAAGCCCTAAATAAGCCTGAAAGTATGTAAGGGAAATAAATTACATTTTTTTGTGATTTTGCTTAAACAATAATGGTTTAAACAATGTTTTAAAAACATTCGGGGAGCCCTAATGGTGCCTTTAATATTGTGAACAGAAAGAATGGGTTTTATGGTTTTATTCGCGTATTTTTTATAACGCGAAGCTGGCACAACACAAGAAAAAGAATGGGTTTTTGGTGTCTTTAGTGTTGTGAAGAGAAAGAATGGGTTTTATGGTTTCATTCACGTATTTTTTATAACGTTAAGCTGGCACAACACAAAAAAAAGAATGGGTTTTATGGTTTTCTTCACGTATTTTTTATAATGTTAAACTTGCACAACACCAACTGTAACAACAAAAATGGGACAAAGGAAAAGTTGGACGACTTCCGATATAAAATTATTTGCAGGACGTTTACAGCACTGTTATGCCAGCTTAACGCTAAGGAGGTACGGTCACGAACACACTTTTCTTACGGATTTGTTTAAATTTTGACTGTAGCTTCTTTGAAATGTTATCTAAACGTTTGCGAAATAAAAAAAATATTGTCCTCTCCTGAGCTGAGATAATTAAGATTAAGAACTAAGCATAGGAAAATGTTGCATTTTTAACTCTAACTCGTAAGCTATTCTTACTGGTTTTTTTTTTCAAAAACTAATATATTATATGTTAGAAGGGGTTTTCATGAAGATTTGTAAAAAAATTCAGAATTTTTGTCCTCATTGTTTGAGAATGAGAGGTACGCAAAGTTTGAGAATTTTGAACTTTTTGAAAAATAAAACAAGCACGTGGTAGCCATCCGGCAACGCTGTCAGAGCGCCTAGCGGGTCTAGCGCATGCGCAACAACTTTCAATCTTTTATGAAAAACTTTATTTTTCTTAAATTTACCTTTAACTACTAATCGATCTGTCATTTTCAACAAATGTCACGTTTTCATTTGCAGTCAAAGAGCACAACTGTCAAAGCAGGCACCATGAAAAATGCGACATTGTCGCTTCTACGCTCAGATCTTGAGGAGTTAGTGTGTACTCGTCTGTATACACAACTTCTCTATGCGTAGTGTACAATCATAGCCAAAAATTTTCTCTTAGGTCTGACAGGAAATTAATTAATAAAACATTATACCGGCATAGTAATCTAATTTTTGACTTTCTTCGACGTAAATAAGCTTCATATTATACATTTAAGGGTTAATAAAACTTATATCACTCAAGCAGTATTATTTTCCGACATAGACTTAGGACTAACTTTTTGCGGATAGTATGCGCGACCGTACTTCCTTAAGCTAGCGCAAACACCATTTTTTACAAAAAATAATGGAGCCCTACATTTTTTAACAAGAATTCATGAAGAGAAGTTTTTATTCTATCAGAAGATTTCTTTTTTCTTTGAAGAGATTTTAAAGCTCAAAATAGGCAATGTACAAGTTTCCAATTTTTCTGAGCAAAATATTCTCAGATACAACTGTGAAAATATGAGGTGGGTAAACCTGGAAGTATTACAATACCCAAACAATATATGCCCAATGCTAAAATTAAGGGCTAATTTAGGGCTTATTTAGTACTCAAAAGTCAAATTTTTAGTTCTGCATTTTGTCAAAAAAGTGCATGGTACTGCCAGCTTTACGTAAAGCTATCAGTACCATGATCAGTACCGTATCAATGAAAAACTACTCTTAAAAAATAAATATGCTCTAAACATAAAAGTGAGTATATTAGAATTAAGGGTTCTGTTTAGACTCTCCAATACCACCAAAATCAATTTTACAAAACCAAAAGTACATACAATGATTAAGCTCGGTCCGAGAAAAGCAAAAACTACTGATGTACTTCATTCTCAGTTTAATGTTAAATTTCTTACTGGTGGTTTTCGAGTATTAGGGGTGGTTTTTGGATAAGTGTTTGCTGTTTTTGGACAGCTAGAAAATATTACAAACTGATGAATACTTTTTCTTGTACTTAATCAGTATTTTTAGTGTTGGGGCTAGTTTTTTAATGTTAAGGGATGGTTTTGGAAAATTGATTTTGTGGTGTTGAAAGGCCTAAAAAGAGTCTTCAATTCTGATTTACTCACTCTTATGTTTAGAGCATATTTATTATTTACGGTAGTTTGTAAGTGATTTTATTTTCTAACAGTTTACAGTTTACAGTGTTCGACCATTTGATTAGCTCAAAGGAGTACGTGAAGACAGGGATGGCATAGGTGTTGATTGCCCTGATCTTGTTTGCCGAGTTAAGAGAACTCTTCAGAATATATCTGAGTTTCTTGCTCCGCGGACCATAATTGTTTTTTGGCTAAGTGCACTGTTATGAATTTATCTAGTTCGAACTCCATGAGGATATCATTGAAAAACTGCTTCATGGCATCGATCACTTGCTGCAGTTTCTGGTCTGAACAAGCGTATAGTTTGAGGTCATCCATGTATAGAAGATGGGTCACTTGATGACCATCCTCGTTATCATGTATTCGAAACCCATGAGACATGCTATTTAGTGTTTTGCTCAGTGGGTTCAATGCTAAACAGAACCTTAATGCACTGAAGGAGTCTCCTTGGAATATACCCGTCAAAATGCGTCTTGATCTAGTTATCCTTGATTGTCCATGATGAAAATACTTGATTCTTGAGGTACAGAAGGAAACGCTTGCTTATAGTCCATCTATGCCATTTGCAAGTTTCTTTGATGTTTACGAGCTTGCGTCATGGCTACAGCGTCTATGGTGACTAGATCTTTACTGCCTCGCGAGTTTTTACAACTTCCTTTTTGTTCTTCTGTAAGGATGTCATTCTCGTCGCAGTGAGAATATACCTTATCTGCTATGATAGCTGTAAGACATTTATATATTGTTGGACGACAGGCTGTCGGTCGAAAATCAGATGGATTTTGAGCATCTAGTAACACCCTGGAGCATAAAGCCTGGCATCAGATCTGGTTGTTCGATGATCTTCTGAAAACACCGTGCCAACGCAGGATGCACACTAGTCAGGTAATTGTACCAGAAGTTGTGCGCCATGTCCGGACCTGGAACTTTTCAGTTACTTGTTCTTTTCAAAAACGTTGAAACATCTAAAGCTGTGATGTTACTCAGCTCCATTTCAGGGTTACTGCTAGCTCTTGCCTTCTCTAGTTGGAACCACGCAGAGTTTAAATTGCTTCTGTCAGTTTTCCCCCAAACAACCGACCAATAGTCAGCTTTCTGGTTCTATTTCCTTTTTTATATTGAGTCAGTCGACCCAATTTACACCTTACTTTGCTGACATCCATATCCAACCTGATCTTCCATGGTGGATCTCGCTTTCTTCCTGGAGCAAAGACTGCATTTGTAGGCCTAATTCTGCGGCCCAACGTTCTAATGGTTGCCACAGCTTCACAGTATACAAGAGTTTGCACCTCTAACGCAGTTTGTGTTGCATTCAAATTCATTGGTAAAACCTTGCTGTTCAGGTGTTCTATTAGTGCATGCAGATCATTTGTGATGTTCATCTCGGGCAGAGAATGCCTTTGTGTTGGTTCTACATGTCTGAACTCTCGTAAAGCATGACCAAAATTCCTTTTAAGGTGGTGTAGTTCTCCCGGATTTCGCTGTTCAGATCATCGTTATTAATGTCCGGAAGTGGTTCTAGTGGATCCGGTACTTGATGTTCATTATCCCTAGCACCTATGCCTGCAGCTTCAATCAGGTCTTCGTTGTCCACATCTTACAAGGGAAATTCATCAATAGGAAGCTGCTGTCTCACTTCCATTTCGATGACAGCTATTTCAACAGCCAAAAGCAATATGTTTACAGATATTAAACGTTTTTGATCTGCTAGATTCTGCTCTTTTATTCTTGTGGCTAGTTCTGGGTACTTAAGTAAGAAGAGTCGATTACATCTCTGTTCATATGGTATGTCCATTTTAATCGCCTTCTTGGTTGTTGAACCTCTGCTTCTGGCTCTGGTTGTATTAGGCCATCTACCTCTGGAGAATGTGGTGGTGCTGGATCATCACCAGGCTGAGGAAGAACATCAATTTCCGCTGCTTGTTCGTGTTGCGCGGCTTCCTCTATCTGATGTTCATTGCCGTCGTTTTTCCACGCCAAATCAACCTGTTGTTTAATCTCAATTGCTCGATCTTCTGAGATGTGTAGATTAGTCCGGATGTCCTGTACCTTAGCGATAAGATCTCTTAGTGCGACGTTCTCTATTTGAGGATACTTTGCAAGCAAATTTCGTTCTAAATTGTATCCTTTTTCGGGAGGGGTTTCAAACTTCGCACTTTCATAATAGAGACGCATCAATTCCTCATTCGGCCAAAGCGTCCTCAGCAGGCACAGTTGATGTTTCACTGCTTACCGTATGTCGCAGATGTTCCTGCTGGCCAGCTGTTTGATTAGTGAGATCTGCCTGACCATCTCGTAGCTCACCATCACCACCGTCCCGTATGCTGTGGCCCTCAGCGGTGGCTTCAGGGGCGCCCCGTCGATCCTCGGGAACCGACAAGCGTTTCAAAATTTGTAAAAGACTCCATTAAAATGTACGGGTTTTGGTGTTCCTCTTAGTCACTTTCCTCTTCGTTCTCTGTGTGTCTGGCATGGGAAACCCTGTCAGTAGCAATACTAAAGCCAACATAGCCGTCAAATTCATGAGAGGAAAGCTCAAGCCCTACCGCGACGACAACGCTAGAACACCTTAGAGAAAAAAACGTAGAGAACATAATAATAATTATTATTTTAATAATAATAATAATCATTTTTATTATTAGTAGTATGGCCCACCTCCCATCCACAGGTACTCATGATCTGGTACTTCGCTACTAAACACGGTCGCGAAACGCGGCAAGTGATTAGTAGATTCGTTGGTGTCAGTCTTTGTTTCGGAACTCTATATTCTGCATCCGCATTCGTCATATTTCGCGAGTATTCACACTGGAGAGCCCGTGTATAGGGATCTGACGATCACACTGAATTGATCCTGGAAAGCTTTTTTATAGGGTTCCAACATTCATCCTGGAGAGCCCGTTCATAGGGATTAAACCTTTATACTGGAGAGCCCATTTATACGGAACCATCTTTTTTTAAACGCTAGTTCCAATGCCAACAACTGATACACGCGATTCAAAATATTACTTTTTATTACATTATACTTATACATGATCATATTATTATATATTTTTCATTATTATGGATTAATGTTTTAGGCTTAAGATGGTTACAGCCCAATATGTCGAAGGCATTTTTGTTAGAGTTGGATTTCATTTTTTTTTGTTCAACATGTTCTCGGGTGAACCCGGTTTTTCATAATAGCCACGGACTAAGTCGAATTACTGATGATATGAAAATGTTATAAGTTAATTTAATACGACGTCTGAAATCTTTTGCGATGTTGTTGTAGGTACAAAATTAGGAGCATTGTGTAGTTTGGAGTTCGTTTTTTACCGCTGTTATCCTTACACAGCGGCCATTATTATTATTTATATTTTTGAAAAATTATCATTATATGTTATTTTTTTGTTTGAACTTATTCTCGGGTTAAACAGAACCCGGTTTTCCATCATAGTCACGGACTAAGTTAAATGACTGATGAGATGAGGATGTAATTAGTTAATTTAATACGACGTATGAAATCATTTGCGATGATGTAGGTACAAAATTAGGAGCATGGTGTAGTTTGCAGTTCGTCATTTACCGCTGTTATGCTTACACAGCAGCCTGGAGCGTTGGAAGTGGCAACAATCGCCTCTGGATGCATTCTTAGAGCGACCATCTTATTATCATTACTAATTTTTTTTTTTTTTTTGGTGAACCCGGTTTTTCATCATAGCCACGGACTAAGTCAAGTGACTGATG
>CAKNWW010197185.1:0-14287 GCA_932074435.1 Andricus kollari
CATTTGAACGTCAAGAGCTGTCTTAATCTCGGCTACCTTCTTTCTTTGTGTAGTACGTCTTCGAAGATCCGTAGTCTTACTAATAGATGGAACTCTTAAGATTTGCAAAATTTCATTCAACTTAGAAATATTATCTTCACTTTCAACGTCACATTCTAAATCTAATTCGAAATAATCAACAAATTAAAGTAGATGTTCAAGCTGATCAAATTCAATCTCTTTAGAAAAATCATCACCAGCTTCAGGCAAGTTTTCAACCTGTTTGAATTCCTTTGCATCAGAAGAACTTTGGATATGCATTACTGGAGTATCCGATCTATGATTTGGAATTTCTAGGCGGCATGTATCACAAATATGATTGTCCGAGCCAACTGAAAACTTTTTACTAATTGATGTAGAAACAAGACGGAGTTTCTTTACATCTATTTTATTATGGATCTTTTTTTCAAAAGGATTGAAACAACGAGGTATGTGTGGTGGCGTCATTTTCTTTAATAACTTAAATCTAACTCTGGAAATCCTTACGTTCTGGGATGCGAGCTGCCAAATATAGGAAATAGCATCGCAAAACATCTGAAGTCTGTAGGAGCATGAAGGTAGTCGCGAAAAAGTGGTGTAATACTGAAAGAAAAGAGCTTCAACTGCTCGCGCGCCGCGATACTGACACCGCACCGCAGTGGAGAGGCGGCGCACAGTCTCGCTAAAATGACGATATCTTGGGACCTATAAGGGTCTCCATGAATTTTTTTTTAAAGAAAGCTGATTTCACAAGGAATCATTGTATCGATATTTAAAAAAAATTGAAAAGAGAGTAATTCACGAAAAATTGAATCAAATTTTTTTTTTACTTTTTGCCGGGCAAAAAATTTTGTTTGAACAATTTGTATTCAAACATTCTTTTTAAACTTTTTTAAACAATTTTTTTCAACATTTTTTTTTTTTGCGCCCACTTTAAATAATTTTTCTTTGTGTAATATTATGCTTTTTCGCGTTTTAGGCCATTTTACAACTTTTGATAATGACATAAAATGTGATTTTTAATAAGCATTTAAAATTCGCATCGACGGAACTTAGAAATTTTATCGTGTACTGCGACGTCGGGTGCATCATGATGACTTATACAAGCCAATGTTATGCCGTTGGTCGGGCCATCTATTGCCCAGATTCGGGCGAACCGTACTTTCACGGTCTTTTTGAAACTATGAACCAGCGTTCGTCCAAAGGCCGGCCCATATTTGGGAAAAGGTTTGACCGACCATCGGGTGCATCAAGGTGACTTGTGGCTAACCGACTGCGGTATACAGAGTCGGACCGAACGCATTCTTGCGGTCGTACCGACCAATCTGCCACAGTTTATCCGATCGTCGGCCCAAAGTTGGGCCCACAGTCGGCTTTTCTCCCACAACCGACGTCGGTTGCCATAGTCGGTGAGACCATGGCAGCTTGGAAACGCCTTAGTCGGTCCCACTCTGGTTGCCGTAGATCGGTTACCAAAGTAGGGGCGACTTTGGGCCGATGGTCAATCTGTGGAATCCGACCGAATTTCGCACCTGGGTAATTTGCCAAAGTAGTAATATGCACTTTTTCGCCGCTCTCCAGAAAATCAAGTTTCAAATATTCGCCACACGCCATATATGCAGTATGGCGAAAAACTATTTCAATCGGTTGCGTTTTCGATTCTCGATGCCTGTACTTTTCTTTTTATGTACCAAAATGTTTGTAGTTATAATTTCCTTTACTAATATTAGAAAATTATGTCAAACATAATTTTTCTAATGCCGTTTTCGCGGAAAACTGACTTTTTTAACTTTATTTTTTTTCTCTACTTTCGTTGTTATACGAACATTTTTATTTTTATTCCGAATTTTTAAATAGAATAGTGACTCATTAAATAAATTTGTTCTTCCACGCATATAATTTTTTCTTTCGTGTAAATAACTACAAATAAAACACAATATTAATTAAAAATAACATTCAATTGTGTACAATTCATTCACATTGTACTTCTACACCCCGAGTTTAAATTTTAGCCCTACTTAGGCCCTGAATAATTCCAAATAGAACCTACTTTAGCCCTACCTGAACCGCCTTGCCATCTTTTGAACCCCGTTGGACCTACTTTTGCCCTATTTAGAAAATCTTAAAATTCTCATATTCATATTTTCAAGTCCTCTCTTCGTTCTCTTAGGACCTATGTAATTATTCTGTATTTATATGTGACTTGATTTTAATTATTTTATTTGTTAATTCATAGTAAAAATACTTATGGATACCCACGTGCGAAATTCGGTCGGATGACAGAGGTTGACCATCGGCCCAAAGTCGGCCCTACTTTGGTAACCGATCTACGATAACCAGAGTGGGACCGACTAAGGTGTTTCCAAGCTATCATGGTCTGACCGACGTTGGCAATCGACGTTGGCAATCGACGTCGGCGGTGGGAGAAAAGCCGACTTTCGGCCCAACTTTGGGCCGACGATCGGATAAACTGTGGCAGATTGGTCGGACGACCGCAAGAATGCGTTTGGTCCGACTCTGTATACCGCAGTCGGTTAGCCACAAGTCACCTTGATGCACCCGATGGTCGGTCAAACCTTGGCCCAAATATGAGCAGACCGTCAAATAAACTCTGGTTCGTTGTTTCAAAAAGACCGTGAAAGAACTGTCCATTCGACTTTGAGCAAGAGATGGCCCGACCGTCGGCATAACATTGGCTTGTACAAGTCATGATGCACCCGACGTCGCAGTACGCGATACAATTTCTAAGTTCCGTCGATACGAATTTTAAAAGCTCATTAAAAATCACATTTTATGTCATTATCAAAAGTTGTAAAATAGACTAAAACGCGAAAAAAAAAACATTATACGAAAAAAAATTATTCAAAGTGGGCGCAAAAAAAAAAATTGTTGAGAAAAAATTTTTGAACAAAATTATTGCGAAAAAAATAGTTTAAAAAATGTTTAATTTCAACTGCTTTGAGTTGTGGCTTATGAGGATGGTTTTTTCATTGACTTTCAATTATGTAGGTATAGAGTAATGGGTAAGACTCCCGACTGCTAGGCGATAGATTCAGGTATAGATGTAGGTTCGAAACCCCGTAGCGATAGAAATTTTATTTGTAATATAATGTTTAAAAATGTAATATATGTATTTATTCTAAGCAGGACCATTAACATTTATATTCAAAATACTCGCAATTAATTATTATAAATTTTTTGAATACCTTGAACCTTCAAAAATCAAAGTCGGCCCACATTATTGTCCAATGTTGGGCCGACATCATCTTAATAGATGGCCCATATATGGGACCAAATGTTGGGCCGACATTGAGAAGTCACAGGCGGTTGACCGTTATCATTAAGCTGGTTGGCCCGACCAGTGGCGCACATAGTTGGACCGACCGTCCGACGATTGGCCCGACCGTGGGCTGACGGTCGATTCGCACCTGGGTAATCAGGCAGAGTAATGCAATTTTTTTTGACGTTAATAATATAATTTCTGGAAAATATTATTTAATATTATTTCCTCTTCTTCCCATTGGACGAAATAAAAATGTTTAATATTTTAAATCAGATGCCCAGGTGCGAATTTGGGTTGGCAGCCAGACTTAACGGTCGGCCCCAGGTCGGGTCGACTTTGGCAACCGAATTATGCTAACCAAGGTTGGCGCAACAATAGCAGCTCGAAGCCACCTTAGTTGGGCCAACGTTAGTAGCTGACATTGGCTGCTAAAATTCACCCGACCGTCGGCCCAACTGTGGTCTAAGGTTAGGTCAACGGTTGTTTAGGATTTGGGAAATTGGCTCAAAATAACCATAACACATCGGGCGGCCCGACCCTGGGCGATAGTGGGCCCGACCATCGGCGTAATATTATCCAGTGCAAGTAATCTCACTACTGCCGACCATCGGTCCAAATCTGGCCCGAGGTTGGGACGACGGTCACTCAGGCTTTGGCAAATTGGCTCAAAATAACCAGAACACCACGGTAATAAGAAATTTTTGAAACAAAATTTTTTAATTATTCATTTAAAAAATATTTCATTTATATTCCCGTTAAAAGTTAATTTATTTTACATGTACATGCTGTCGCATAATAATAAAAAAGTTAATTATTTTTTCAACTGCTTTGAGCTGTGGCTTATGAGGATGGTTTTTTCATTGACTTTCAATTCTGTAGGTATAGAGTAATTGGTAAGACTCCCGACTGCTAGGCGATAGATTCAGGTATAGAAGTAGGTTCGATGCCCCCTAGCGTTAGAAATTTTATTTGTAATATAATGTTTAAAAATGTGATATATGTATTCATTCTAAGCATGAACATTAACCAATGGTATGCCAACCGTGTATTCCACGGTTGGCTCAACCATGACAACTATTGTTGGTCCAATTGTGGACAATGGGCAGGGCATGCGTTCACGGGTGCCCTGAGCTTAATTTTTTTCGAAAGTCTTGTCACTTCGGAAATCATTGCAGATCTTGATTCTAGAATATTTTTTTACGTTAAAATACGCAATGACGGAAATCGCAGATAGTGCCGTTTATTTTTAAGGCCACTTTGAAAAAAAATGTGGTTGTTTACTTATTTCTACATACAAATAGTAGAGGGAAATTAATTTTTACAACGTCTTGTTAACAAAATAGCATTTTTTGTAATATACGTATACAGACAATATATATTTTAAAATAAGAATTAGAAACAAAAATTTCTCTAACAACAAATAAAAATATTACGTCACACATGATTACTATTGTAAGAACATATGGCTTTGAGTAATTGTTGATCATATTGAGCATGATTTGGTGAAACTTTATATCTATTCCACGTCGACAGAAAATCAAAATGGACCCAGGTGCGAATTTGGGTTGGCAGCCAGAGTTGACGGTCAGCCAAAGGTCGGGCCGGCTTTGGCAATCGAATTATGCTAACCAAGACTGGACCAACTATAGCAGTTCGAAACCACCTTAGTTGGGCCAACGTTAGTAGCCGACATTGGCTTCTAAAATTCACCCGACCGTCGCCCCAACTGTGGCCCAAGGTTGGATCGACGGTCGTTTAGGCTCTGGGAAATTGGCTCAAAATAACCATAACAATGTGGGCGGCCCGACCCTGGACGATAGCTGGCCCGACCATCGGCGTAATATTATCCAGTGCAAGTAATCTCATTGCTGCCGACCGTCGGTCCAACTCTGGCCCAAGGTTGGGTCAACGGTCGTTTATGTTTTAGCAAAGTGGCTCAAAATAACCATAACACTACGGCAATATCAAATTTTTGAAACAAAAATTTTGAATTATTTATTTAAAAATTATTTAATTTTTATTCCTGTTAACAGTTAATTTATTTTAAATATACATGATGTCGCAACGTAATAGAAAAGTTAATTATTTTTTCAACTGCTTTCAGCTGTGGCTTATGAGGATGGTTTTTTCATTAACATTCAATTCTTTAGGTATAGAGTAATGGGTAAGACTCCCGACTGCTAGGCGATAGATTCAGGTATAGATGTAGGTTCGAAACCCCGTAGCGTGAGAAATTTTCTTTGTAATATAATGTTTAAAACTGTAATATATGTATTTATTCTAAAAGGACCATTAATATTTATAGTCAAAATACTCGCAATCAATTATTATTTATTTTTTGAATGCCTATTTTGTGTATTTCCACCTGTGTAGTACGAACCTTCAAAAATCAAAGTCGGCCACACATTGTTGTCCCAGGTTGGGCCAACTTTGAAAACAAATGGTTTGCCAACCTTATATTCCGAGGTTGGCTCAAGCATGACGAGTCTTGTTGGCCCAACTGTGAAAAATATGGAGGGAATGCGTTATCATTACGCTCGTTGGCCCGACCATTGGCTCACACAGTTGTGCCGACCTTACAAAGGTTGGCCCAAACATGGTCCGACCGACAATTCGCACCTGGGGACTGATTCCGTAGATTGCTCACTATAAAAAGCAGGCCTTTTTTGTATACGGAACAAAAATCAACGACGTGGTAAAATACTGCGTGCACTTTTAAAACTGAATGTTTCAAATTTCTGAATGGATTGTTCATATTCTGCATGTAGTGTACTTCCGAAACAATCTTCAACAACATTCTTGAAGCTACTCAATGCAAAAACGTATTTTAGACATTCTGCATTACTTTTCGTTTGGAGAACATCAATTTTACTGAGCAAAATTTTGCAAGAATTTGCGTTGAACCCTGTACCACCGTGAGTAACTTTTCGTTTAACATTGCTCTCTTTAATCCAATCGTTCGTTACTTGCTCACATCCTACTGACATTTTATCAATCAGTGTGTTGATAACACCGAGCATCAAATGCAATTCGGGTGGTGCAATAATATCCAAAATTTTAGTATTTTCATCTCCAGAAAATATTGGTGGGTGTATGCAACTTTTGAAATCCTTGGCGTCTTTTTTTTATTACCTTTTTCGGATCATGCTTGATAATTACTTAAACAGTTACGAGCAAGCGCAACTTTTTAAGTGAATTGTATATGTTTTGATTTTTTCACCTATACGTATATATGTTCTGTCGGCAAACAAACTCTTTGGCACGATGGATCAACCTTGAAGAAATTCTTAAATACACCAGTTTAAGTATTGTAAGGTAGCGTGTTTTGAGTTTTATAGCGATAAAATATTTTTATATCCACACAGAAAAAACTGAGGGTTCAGTAAAGTTGCGGCTCAACTAAAAGTTTGTATCATTTAGAACTGAGACTCCAATGGAACTCATTTTGAGGGTTCCTTTTTAGTTCGTTGATATCCGATAGATGGCTCTTCATAGTTTCAACTGCGCAAGTGCCGAAAAGCGCTGGCCTATTTGAAATTAATAAAGACTATGAATAATCATACAGATAAATATTCACAAACATTTTTCATGCTTTTGAAAAACAAATTAAATTGAATGACAGAAGTACCTACCTTCCTAAGAAAATTTAATATTAACGTAATATTGCAAGTTTATATTATATCATTTTAAATAGTAACGCGCTTTTTTGGTACATGCGCAGTTGAAAACGTCGGATTTTCAACATAACCTTAAAGCTGTCATAGTTCATGTGCACCATCTTCCTTTCAAGAATGAAGAGTGAAAATGCCTACCCCGCGTAGTCCTACCGACGTAACTTCTGCTGCTAATGCAACAGCAAGCTAAATCGTTTGGTGCCGCTGTACACCCTGATCCGAGTATACGCCGTACATTTCAACTTACCGCAAATCGACTGTCCCCAAAAATAAGTCACTAACAAAGTTCTCCGTATACACAGTGTATCAACTATATTTTAATTCGCTAGAGTGTCGTATCTCTATGTATTTTTAAATGGAGACACGACACGCTAGCGAAGCATAATACCTACAGTTGATACGCTCTGTTTTCGGAAGAATTTTCTACCAAAAAAGACCACATGTCCAACAAAATAGATAAATTTTCAACAAAAAATAGAATAGTTTAATCCTCAGTTAGAGAAGTAAGTTTTTAAGCAGATAAAATAAATTTTTAACGAAAAACTTAAATTTTGAACCAAACAAATTAATTTCTTACCATAATGATTAAATGTCCACGAAAAAACTCAATTTTTAGTTAAAAAAAAAAATTAATTTTCAATAATAAAACTAATTTTCAACATTATAGTCGAATTTTCAACCAATAAGGTGAATTGATCACCAAGAAGATTAATATTATACTACAAAATACAAACGTTCAACAAAACACAGAAATTTTCAAACAAATAGTTCAATTTTCAACTGAAGATGATTGACGTTGAACCAAACATGAAATAGTTAAATTTGCGGTAAAAAAAGAAGTAATTTTCAATTAAAAAAACTAGTTTTTAAGCTAAAGAAGTGAATTTTGAACCAAAAAGATTAATTATCAACCAAAAAAGAATAATTTTCAACAACATACACGAATTTTCCACAAAAAAAGGTTATTAGTCACCAAGAAAATTAATTTCCTACCACAAGAGACAAAGTTTCAACAAACTATAGATATTTTCAACCAAATACTTGAATTTTCAACACGAAATAGTTCAAGTTTAAGTTGAAATTTTTTTTGTAACAAAATAGTTCAATTTTGAACTAAAAAAAAAAGAGATTTTTCTACTAAAATGATAAATCGTCAACCAAAAAAGAAAGAAATTTTAACCAAATGGTTCCGCTTTCATCATAGTAGTTGAATTTTAAACCAAAAGAAGTTTTTAGTCGCTATTCACGATCAGCGAAATTCTTGAAAATAGAAAACATTCTTTGCATTTAACCTTTTTGATGCTCATTCAGTATACCCATATCTCAAAAGTAATTTTTTATTTTACTTTTTTCAAATAAAAATTAGATTTTTAATCGGGGCCGAAAGCCAACTTTCAAACCGTCGGAAATACAAACCTCAAAATTATTTGACGGTTCACTCGGAATTGGCTAACTTTTTTAGATCAAACCTTTTTTTCCGCATTCAAAAACTCAAAGTCTGGAGAGGTTTTTACTTTCAAGTGTCACTTTGAGATTGTTAAGTTCCACATCTATTTCCTCGAAACAGGATATATTTTTCTGATAAAACTTTTATACTTTCAACTCCAAAATAAAAAATCTTGCTACAACGACAGCGAGAGGGGTCCCCACCAATAGGACGTTTAATATGTGTGTGCGTATGCGCCTGCGTACGGTGTGCAAGTGAGAGAAAAATTTCATGGATGAGACCATTCATGAAGTAAATATACAGTGTGTTTTTTTTAACTTGAGACAACGAAATATCTTAAAATCATACGCATCCTATGAAAAAAATATCGGTAATGAAAACTTTTTAGTTTCGAGGGGGAAAAGCGACTTTGAACACAACTTACCCCACCCCACCCCCCGAGGAGACATGCAGGGTGAGTTTCTTTTTTTTCCCGAATCGAAAAAAAATTTTCGAATAAAACTTATGTATTTCATTAAGGAGAATCTGAATCTGTGATAAAGAATTGTGGTTCCTATTTGAAATTACAAAGTTGCCCCCCTCCCTGCCTCCTGAGGGGGTAGGGCGTGGTAAATTTGTCCACATATTTTTTCATAGGATGCGTATTTCTTGAGATATTTCGATGTCTCAAGTTAAAAAAAAACACCCTGTATAATACTCCAAGTAAGGTGCACATAAAAATAATTATTTATCAAAATTGAGGTTATAAGTAATTATTTTCAATTTGCAGTACGTTTGTACCCCAATTGTACAGAACGTTCCGCGGGCACCTTCGGATCGTTCCAAGCACGTTCCCGGGTCGTGAAAAGTGTCTGCCCCTTTGAAAAATTACACTGGAACGATTCAAAGAGGACCTACCGTTATTGTTATTATAATAAATGAATATCGCGTAAACCGTAAGAGATCGGTCAAAATCAATGTCAATTTATAATATGGATATCATATTATCGTGTAGTATATGCGGTACTCAAAACTCAAAAATGACATCCATTTTTACCTATCTCTTACAGTTTACGAGATATTTCTAATTAAAAATAACAATACCTGGAACGTTCTAAAGGTACCGGCGGACCTTAACGGGTACGTTCCGTGCTATCAGGGTAAATGATAAAATACGGAAAAAATGCATAGACTAAATTTCGAACCTTTAAAATGTCACTAAAATTATTGTTAAGCTTAAATTGAATTTGATTTATGAATGTTCTTTCACAATATTTTTAATATTAGCTACCCTCAAATAACAAAATTGATATTTTAAACTAAAGATTCAGAATTTAAAATGACAGATGTCAAATACTGATTCAAATTTGCGCGCTCTCTACTAGCGAAATAGTGGGGATAAAGAGGAATACATTTTGCTCGTGAAAGCTCGAGACCGGGAGCTCGCAAGCGCTAATTATATCGAAGGTCGTTATAGCGAGATTCAAGTCGACTTAGCCAATACATGCTCAAGACGTTTTCGAAGAATCGCTCCTGGCCGCAGAAGATACTTTATTTTACTTATATCTTCAACTCGAACTCAAGGCAAGGCAACATTATCCCAAGAGGCTCCCAAGACCTCCAAATGACATCGCTGATCCGCTCTCAATTTTATAGATTGTTTATATTATTTTTCTTCATGGTATTTATTTTGTATGCATTATTAAATTTGTTTACCTGCAATGATTATTTTCGTAGGATGGCGAATCTAAAAATGTTTTCCATTTTTTCCTACCTCCAATAAGGTTCAATATATACTTATAGGAAAAGACAACTTTACGTTTTTTATGGAAAATTTCAGTTACTTGCAGTTGCTAGGATCTAAGTTCTAGGTTAAACAAAGGCTAACTCAAGTCCAAATATTTTGACACGTGTGCAACTTTAAAGTTTTTTTCTATAAAAGTTTAGAAAATAGTAAATTGTGCAAACAGAGTGATTTTGAAGAGCGTGAAGTTTGCTGCCCTAGCTTCTCTCGGGCAGCAGTTACGTGAGTCAAAATCAGGTTGCTCCCGTGTTGCACACGATACTTTTTCCAATATCTGTAATTGAAAAGTATGATTTTTGTCTAGCCCGTAGATCGAATCGCAAGTACACGCAAGAAAATATGTTATTTTTACATTTTGAGGTTAGGTGGGAAGGCGGCAGGCTTCTGCCACAACCCTGCTATGTTTCACCTAGGGAATAAACGCGTAAAATCGCGATCTGCGCATGCGCCACTCTAAGTTTTTTTCCAGATCCCCAAAATCAGCCATTTTACGTTTGCTCTACAGGCGTGAAAAAGCGTATTTTTGATGTAGGTATTCGAAAAAAATGTTTTCACAACTCCCTTTCTGAAAATTCGACTTTGGAGGCCAATTACAGTTTTTCCTATACGCTCGTTCCGCTACTGCTCAAACTTCCATCATTTCTGTAAATTACGATAAATTTCACAAATTCTCATTAATTTTATTTTCAGTGAATTTCTGCAAATTTCAGAAATTATGGTAATTTATGGAAAGTTCAATATATGTAAGAAATTATGGCACTTTATGGAAATTCGTGAAATTTATGATATTTTACCGGTCACTTTTGATAACTTTAATAATAGTTCTGCTGAACGCATGAATTGTGCTCGAAATTTTTCGTTGCATGCCTTGTTATGGTTAGGGATGGGGAGTGACCGTCATCTGACCGATTTCATGAAATTTGACGGTCACCTGACGGTCAGCGTGAAATCGGTGAAATCATCTAATTACGTGAAAACTAGATGTATTTGAAGTATAATGAATCTTGATATAGGTTTCAACAGTAAATGGAAGAAGTTTTATTGATGGTAGATATGAAATAAGAGCTTGGAATGTAAAAAAGTACAGTTTCGTGACAACATAACCTATAAAGTTCCGCGAATTTTTGAATTGTGAACATTGATAATTTCAATGAGTTAAATTATTACAACAATTTCGTGTCGTCTTTCAACTTCTGATACAATCAAATAATAATAAAACATTTTAAAGTGTTATTTTGTTTACTTGAGAGCAGTAAACTATACATAAGTACATTTATATAGGTATATTGTAAAAGGAGCAGTAAAAGTCTAGGAATTAAAATCAATCTTTCATAAATACATTTTTATTTGTTTATAACTTACTTAAAATTACGTATTATGTAATAATTAATTTTTTAAATATAAGATTACAAGTAACGTATCGCACAACCCTTTTTTTCGTTATTTGGAAGACTCCATGTACATTATCGATAAAAGTTTACTCAGGAATAATAAATATTATAAAATCATTTATTTTTTTAAATGAAGATCATGTGAAACAAAATTCATTTCATGAATTTTTTTTTCTTCTAATGTAGTGTTACAAGCATTCTCATTGTTAGGTGGTAGACTTGATGGCAGAGAGAAAAGTGTAGCAGCTATTCGGCTTAATTCATTTGTAGCACAATCCTTTCCACCATGTGATAGGATTATGAATTATTTCCTCTTTTCATAGGAATTCGTTTCTCCACATACCCTTCTGACTTCTGTACTCTGCTAAAGCTGCAGAAATTTCGCTTAAAGTTCCTACTTTTAGGGATTGTCCGAAATTTAATATGAACATGACACCTTTTAGATCCTCCTCCTGATTATTACCCCGTCCTTTATATAGAGCGTCGATTATGTTTGCCGCAAAATGAGCGGAAGTGAGAACATCCTCGAATCTTTTTTCTAAGCTTTCTAATACGGCCTGTTGCTCCTCTAATGATAAGCTTCAATGCGTAATGTGATCGGTAAGGTGTTGTCGTATTAATTTAGCCAATTGCGTTACCTTACTCAGTGGGGTGTTGTGCTTTTCTATGTCAATGATCCACGCTTGAATGGGCGAAAGTAGCCCATATAAAGAAGTAGCACTTTCCCAGAAATTGTTGTCTAATATTTCTTTGACAATTGAATATGACACTTCATTAGCGTTGCTGTCTTTTATAATCAAAATCTGCAAGGTTTGCCTCCAATCTTTCAGTAACGTTTCAATATTGGTCAGACATTTTTCAGGCTGTGTTAGAGGCACCACTTGTTCCAGAACATTTAATTGAATTCGTTCCAATTGCCGAGTTAGTTCAATGTTTGAGGAAATATGTGTAATAATTTTTTTTAAATCAGCTTTTAGTGATAAATATGCCGGCAAGTCCAGTATGCCTTGAAGAAGGAGATTAAATGCTTCTGCAGCTGATGGATAAAAGAGAGCAGGAAACGTTCTCTTATCATTAATTGTTCTTGAAATAAGTGCCCAGGAATCGCTTTTTGAAAAATTATAGTTCGCAAGCACGATCACGCATTTCTCTATTCCTGCGTCTGCGATAGCTCTTTTTATATGTTCCTGTAAAACATTCTCTGCACTCGTTATCTCTGTCCCGAAACTCTTATTAAAAACTTTTTCCGGTAGGTTCAACATCATGGTGACAGGTGGTACCCTAAAATAATATAAAGAATTAAATAATTGCATACTTATTAAAATACCCAAGAAATTAATATATTGTTTCTTTCTTCTCCACAAATATTTTACGCATATGTATACCTAGCATCAATTAATACAGCGTATGCTGTAGCTTTAGATATTAGATTTTGCACATTTGCCGTCGCAAGTTTATACTCTTCTTCGAGTAATATGTCACATACAGGGTGTCCACACTGGGGCTTACCAAAAATTATGCAACCTGTCTCACACGACAATGCTAACCTTATGGCCGTGTATGGCGGGTTGCATACTTTTTGGTAAGCCCCAGCGTGGTCACCCTGTATATCTTTCTTCGTTGGTAGTGGACATAATGAATTCCATGAAGCAAGGAATATTTTAAAATGGTCATTGTTAATAGCAGAAAGGGGAATGCGACAACTAAATAGACCACGTGCAAGTAAACGCCACTGTTTCATCTGGAAAGAAGGGAAATTAAAACGTTTAAAATTTCACTAAAAAGTAGGTATAAGAGTTTCTCTTGGAAACAGATCATACATTTAACAGAAGTAGTATTTAAGTGAAGAACTCAATAATTTAATTATTGTAAAAATTTACATTTTCGATTCCTTCCTTTTTCATAATTTAAGGATCGTGCTTTAGAATGCGTATACAAATAAAAGTATAAGGAAAAAATTATACCTTCTCGTCCTCTGGCAATGGTGGCATGTTATTTTCGAAAGAATTTTCTGATGACGTCGAGGAGAGCCCTGATAAATTGAGAAGCGAGTCTACATTTTCACGAAGATTGGAGGTGATTCTTTTCGGAATATAATTGACATTTTCTTTGTTTTCTTTCTCTCTTTGTAAAATAAATTTTATAACGGGCAGAATGCTGTCTTTAATTTCTTGTGGTGCTTTCTCACATCGATAAACGTGCTTGGCCATTCTAGTTGAATTCCACCCTACCGATAGAAAATCTCAGAATATTCTCAGGCCAAAAAGTCTGGCCTGTTTCAGGCTCTCTGCAGACTCGATTTGAATGTTATTTGCTTGTTATTTATGACCAAATTCTTATTTCAATTTCGAAAAGCACATTGTAAAATTTAAAGCCTTCAGGCGATTTAAACGAGCTACCTGGACCTTTAAAAATATCTACCTGAGTGCCTGCGGAGAATCTTCTCTGAAGCTTCTCAGAGCCTGAGAATCTTTAGTGAATATTCTGAGATTTCTATCGGTAGGGCACGCAAACTTTGATTACAAAAGTCACATGTACCCGTTTTGGGATTTGAATCTGTCGTACGAAAGTACCGCTTGTCAATGAGTCCAGTTGTTTCCTTACCCATTTTTATGGTATTTTCTGAATAAAATAAAATTCATCAATTGTTGTCACTAATATAAAAGGTTTCTCAACAAAATTAGGTTAGCT
>CAKNWW010197247.1:0-10018 GCA_932074435.1 Andricus kollari
TACAATGCAACTTATAAAACTCGTGTCGAAAACGTATATAATAGCCTTCTGGTACATTGATGTACCGTGCATGCGCTAGTAGAGAGAGGCACATACGGGCGCGCCTATAGAGTATTCTCACTTGTTACGTCATTTGAAAATGTCCGAATACCTCAGGAGAAACATTGCATTGTATACATTGCGTCGCGTGTATTATCTTAGTCAAAGAAATGTGTTTATCGGCAAATGAAAAGTGTCTAGTGAATACTTTTTTAGTTTATCAGATGAAGTGAAGTTCCGTTATTGCAATAAACTCAGTGCAATTGATAATTTAGATCCCTACGCTTTGAAAAGTGAGGAATTTTCCACAAGTATTGGTGATGCACCCGTAGTGAGTGAGCACTCGTGTTTACTTTTCGAGGATCACATAATTCTTTTAATTTAAGTAAATGGTACTTTGGTGTTTTATTGTGGGTTGTACGAAGAAGACAGGAAGGGACCATGAAATATCATTTTATCAAATTCCAACTATTATACAAGAAACAAACAAAAAGTTTGCCAGGCCGGGTGGAGCATACACTTTGCATGAAAAAATAGAGTTATCGAAAAGAAGACGTGAACTATGGAAAAGTGCGATTAAACGTGGTCCTTTGAGTGAGTCGCTGATAAGAAATGCAAGACTTTGCTAAAACCATTTTATATCAGGTAACATAAATTAGATACATTTTACACAAGACTGAAGTAATCAAGTTCTAACCTCCAAATTCAATTGCCTCAGTTTCCTAAATAAATACTAGCATTAAATATTTTTTAAATACATACTTATCGGTACTCTAGTTTTAAATAAAAGTATGAATACAGAAGGTAAAAGTGTTTACCCTGATAATTTTTGCATGGTACAAAAGTTTCGAATGGTTACCCAGCGGACACTGTGATACAACTGTGATGTAACAGTTCTAGGACACAAAAGAACAGGTTCTGTAACAGGATTAGAACATACTTAGACCATGGTCTAAGTAATGTCGTCCCCAAATGGACGTAGCAGTTCTGTAACGCTGTTACAGAATGATGAACTGTCAGAGTTCTGTAACAATTCGGGAACAGCGTTATATGTAACAAAAATACTTTTAGAACAATTTAGGAACAGGCTTACAGAGTAACCATGTTCTATAATAGTGCCGTAACACATATGTGACAGTGTTACGATGTAATTTTGTTCTGTGATTGTTCTGTAACAACTCTGGAACAGCGTTATATGTAACAAAAATATTTTTACAACAATTTAGGAACAGGTTTACAGAGTAACATTGTTCTGTAATAGTGCCGTAACACATATGTAACAGTATGACGATATAAATTTGATCTGTAATAGATCCGCAACAATTCCATGACGGTGTTACAACGATATGTGACAAAAAAAGTTTTTTGTATTATTGCTGTCCCCTAAACATATAATCGGACGCTTAAACCCATTGAAAATTCGCACTACCTGGGGATTCGAACCCTACCTAAACTACCTAACCCGTATGTACCTACCCGATGCCTTAGCCAATTGCGGTATGGAACTTCTTGAACATTCGCGACAAAATCTCGGCTATGCTTTTTTGCTGAAAAAGCCAAGGTCATCTCAGAAATATATTCATTATTTTTCTAGTTGAGACATATTATGAGAAGATGGGTTTATAAAATGTTAAGGTGCAAAGGTTATAGCCGGCTAACCATGCAAAAAATGACCCCAAAGGGAATCCAATGTTGAGTCAGCCACTTAAAAGCATACAATCAACAACATTTTTTCCATAATTTCAATCCGTTAGCTCCCATATTGGATGAGTTAGAGGGGGTGAGGTCCATTTTTTTTCTCTGTTTCTATCGTTAAAAAAAAATCTGAAAATACTCACAGTGCTTCTTTCGGCCATTCTCAACGTGCATAATTTGTTAAAAAAAATTTTGGCCGAAAATTCAAACTCAATTTCAAAAATTTTGTTTTTTTGTTTTTTCGTGTGATGAAACTCAAGTGCTAACTCAGTTTTTTACCACCGAATAGTCACCTAAAGAGCTAATATAGTGCATTTTTTCAGATTTTAAAATTTAAGGGATCTAAGTGTACAAAATTAAAAACTGTAATTTTGACATTCCAACTCCTGAGGCCCACTGATACATGAATGTATTCATATAATACAATTATATAAGTTCATTTATACATTATTAGATACATTATATATACATAATGTATATATATTCATTGTAACAGAAAATATAAAATGATTATTCGTGATACTATTATTTTTGAAATTTTTTGGAAGTTTTATTTATATATCTGATTTAGTTTCATATTGATTGAAAACTTAATCCTCGTCACTGTCCTCATTTATCACAGTCACACATTTTGTTTTTGTGAATAAACTTCTCAAAATTTCTGCCGGTCTAATGATTCTCGACAAATATCGACCATAAGCTAAATAGTACACTACCATGAAGTCAATTCAAGTAGAATACGTTATTTTGGTCATACGGTCCATTAAAATAAATAGTGGATTCAGTTGTCAAGAATCATGCTTTATTCGTCAAGTTTCTTAAAAAACCAACGTACGTTTCGACCTTGTTGCAGGCCTTCTTCAAGGTGATATATAACCTAAGTTAACATAATTTACATGGATTAAATTATTGAGAGCCCTTTTTTCTATATCTTCCATTACTAAATTCGAAACAATAGGGGCTAATGGAGAGCCCATAGGACAACCTGAAATTTGTTGAAAAAATTTATTATTAAAAGAGAAAACTGTGTTGTTTAATACTGTTTTAGTTGCAATTAAAAATTCATTTTTGGAAATTCTTGTTAAATTATGGTTTAAAATTAATTTTTCTTCAATACAATCTAATGCAAGGTCTACTGGAATATTATCATACATAGATACCACATCAAGTGAAACTATAGAATGTGAATCGGGAACTTTAATATTTTTAAGCTCTTTTTGTAAATCCCAACTATTCTTTACAAACGCATTAGTTTTTCCTGAAATTGGTTTTAAACAATTAGATATGTATTTTGCTAGATTATAAGTTGGAGAACCTACTGCGGAAACAATCATCCGCCATTTTAAATCTGGTTTATGGACTTTTGGGAGAGCATATGCTTTAGAGATGCTTTTCAGTTCTTGACAACTGAATCCACTATTAATTTTAATGGACCGTATGACCAAAATAACGTATTCTACTTGAATTGACTTCATGATTGATTAAAACGGTCGAAGAAAATTTCACAGTGTGGATAATATTCCAATCACTGAACATAGATAGTACACTACCGTCGGAAATCGTCAGTACAATCAGCGAAAGTACTATTAAAAATCACTGCTGACTTTGAAACGTGATTGCTCGTTCTCAAAATGAGCGAGAATTGTTTCTTAAAAACCCGTTAAAAAGCTTATTAAATTACGCGTCAAATAAGCCCTAATAAAGATATTTTTGACATTTTGAAGAGAATATACCACTTGACAATTTTAAAAAACTGCAAGAATTTCTCGAATTTTGTACCTCTAATTCAACTTGTGACACGACCTAGGTCTTAAGGTCTTATCCTTAATTTAAGCCAATAAAAAGTGAAAAATCTTCACGGGTTCCTGAGATACGTCTTAAAATCTCCATGTCTGAAACTTCAATTTTCAGTCGGTGATTACTGCTGTTTCTTAACTTCAACTCGTGTTGTGATTTTGTTGAGTTTGAATTTCCCGCCAAAATATTTTTGGTAAACATGGACGTTGAAAATTATTGAAAGAATTCCTGTGATTTTTTCAGATTTTTTCTAACGATAGATACAGAGAAAAAAAATGGACGTTACACCCTCTATCTCATCCAATATGGCGGCTAAGGGTATCAAATTTAGGGAAAATTTTCTTTGACTGCATGCTTTCAAATGCCTGATTCAACATTTGATTCCCTTTAGGGACATTTTTTGCATGCTTAACCGGCTGTAACCTTACAAAAAATTTATAAAATAAAATATTTTCTTCTCGTTTGGCCCGACCGTTGGCACACCCTGGCGGACCGGCCGAACGCAATCATTACGCTATAGAGTAATGGTAAAGTAATGGTAAAGTAATGTTAAAGTAATATGGCATTATAATTATTGAAAGAAGCAAAACAAATATGTAAACTGTTGAAACTATAATAATACGTTAAAATTTACGTTAAATGATCATGCCGTGATTGCAACAAGTTTCTTTTTCAGCGTTAAAAAATGAAAAAATAATGTGTCTGTCATTGCAGTCTGATAACGGGGGCTTCAAGCAGGTTGCCAATATGCAGGGGCCCGACTTCACTTACAGCCACTTTGTTTTTTTATTTTTTAACGCTGAAAAATCAACTTGTTGCAATTACGGCATGACCATTTAACGTAAATTTTAACGTATTATTATAGTTTCAACAGTTTGCATATTTGTTTTGCTTCTTTCAATAATTATAATACCATATTACTTTACCATTACTTTACCATTACGCTATAGCGTAATGATTGCGTTCGGCCGGTCCGCCAGGGCAGCTATTGGCTAATACCGTTACAGAACAGTGTGACCTTTATGTTCCCTTCCTGGAACACGTGTGACATTCTAGTGACATAACAGTTCTATGTCTCTGTTCTATATTAGTTACATTACAGAATTCCAGAACTGTTACGTATCCTTACAGTAACTGCGTTACAGAACAGTGTGACCTTTCTGTTCCGTAATTGCTGTGGAACACGATTGTAACAATGTTATGTATAAATGTTCTCTTTTTGTTGTGTAAAATTTACAGAACGTGTCCGCTGGGTAGGTTAGTTGAAGTTACGATTTCAAAATTTCATTTTACGCAAAAATTATTAAATTAAACAGTTTCTCCCTGTGCATACGCACTCTAATTTAAAAATGGCGTAGTAGTTAGAACTCGAGTCCAACAGCCTTCCTGTTACAAGTCGCTGCAACTTTTGTTCAACCCATGTATGGCAATATATAAGTGGGTTAAATCAATTTTTTCTGACATTTCTTTTCTTGGTCATTTATTAGGACGTCCAGTGGATCTGACCGATGTAAACAATCCGGACTGGATTCCTTGCCAAAATTTAGGTTATGCTGTGGGCACAGCTTTGAAAAGACCGTCTGATCTTAAACGGCATGAAAGGCGAAGAAAAAGGGTAATAAGATACAGCGAATACATTTTAAAAAAATGATGCAATGAATGTACGAAATAATATTAATTTTTTCAGGTCGAGATTACTAAATCTGTTAACGCAGACAGCCCCCTGGAGAATGACTCAATTGAACACATTGAAATGGAAATCGAAGTGGAAACAGGCACGGCTTCGCAAACTGACGTTCTTGGAACAGAGATAGTTCGTTTACGTGAAGAATTAATGCTTGCAAAGGAGGAAATAAAGAAATTGAAAAAGCGCCAGCAGAAGTCCGACTTGTCACTATTACTAGTGGAAAATTCTTCACTTTTCACAGCGTAGGGATCTAAATTGTCAATTGCACTTAGTTTATTGCAATAACGGTCCTTCACTTCCCCACATAAACTCAAAAAGTATTCACTAGAAATTTTTCATTTGCCGATAAACACAATTCTTTAAACAAGATAATACAGGCGACGCAATGTATACAATGCAATGTTTCTCCTGAGGTATTCGGCCATTTTGAAATTTTATGACTTAATGGAAATACTCTATGGTATGCCTATTCCATTTCTAATAACTCTGTGAATGATTATCGTATTTTTTGGTTTAGCCCAGTAACATATAGTTATTGATACATTGTTTTTCTCATTTTAGAGCACTAAGGATTGGTTTATTCTATTTATTTTTAAACTAGATAAAATTTTCCAAAAATTTGAGACCAGAACGGTCGCTGTAGACTCGTCCGTAACCGAGATACTCCCGAAAAATAGTCTTGGTCTAAAACCAATCCTCAGGGCTAAACAATTCGAGAAACTGAAACACTGTCGAAAAAATTGGTGTTTTTTTGGATTTTTTTATATGTTCCGGAGGGCAAAAGTTGGATTTAACGTTATGGATCGATCAAATACTCAACGGAAAAAATTCGAACTACCTGATTCCGGTCACAATAAAAGCACACTTTTTGTTCTCTGTACTACTTTCGTCATACCGAAAACATGATTAGTTCTGCTTAAAAAGGCGCCTACTTATATTTCATGTAGATAATTCGGATCTATTAAAAAGTCAAGTGGCAGCTACAAGCAGAAGGAATTTTGTTCAGCCCCCTCTACGCCCCATTGATTCGGCCAGAGCCGGCGCTATATATTAGGACGTACGTGTGCAAAAAAAATAATTCCCCCCACCCTCCCCTTTTCTTTAAAAAAAAGAAGGAAACAGACATTTTCTACATAGGTATGCTCTATTTCTATCAACACATTATTGATATTATTTACATTATTAATATTATTTTCATGTGAGAAGTTGTAGGCTCCGGAAGCTACGATCATGGTTCCTTAAAGCAACCAATTTCGACGCAACTGGAACGGTTACGTCATCCACTTCTGCTCCTTCTGTCCTAGAAGGTAAGGAAGAGCGGAAAATTTAAGCGAGACAACATTGTTCAACACTGTTCCTTGGAGTCAGGTCTCTAGCCGCGGATGACCTTACGCGGCAGGCGGGACAATTGGAGATAAAGGTTTCACATATGGATACATTTTTAGAGCTACAAATCTTTGTAGAATGTTATGAGGAATAGTGTTGACGAACCAGATGAAGTGATCCCAGAAGAACAGCCCTTTGCATCCGGTTCGCGATGGAATGAGCCTGACGCTGGCAAGCCGGAATCTTGTTGAGTTGGCTAAGAAATGAAGCTTTCATACCTCGAACACAGCCGATTATGAGAACTACAAGATGGACTTTTGTAGCCTTGGTACAGCCCGCTCAGCTCGAAAAGAAGTGCTTGATATTTCGCCCGTTTTTCTTCCTCCTTTGCCGTGATATTACCATCGGCTGGTGCCGAGAATTCAATCACGTAAATGATCTTGGTCTTCAGATCTTGGAGGACAATATCAGGCTTCGTAGCACTGATAGGTTGAGTGGTGGAGAATGAGAAATTCCAGTAGATCTTACACTGATCATTCTCCACAACGGACTCGAGTTCCCCCTGGGCGTATGGCAAGCCGGACAATATATCATCACTATAGAAGTGCCTGAGATGATAATATAACACTTTTAGAGCCGCATTATGTCTCTCCATGTACCCGTGACGTGCATACTTTGAGCATACTTTGAGCGTTATAGAAGATGTCTATAACGCCGCACAGTGGGCTGAGTCGGGAATTTACTATTCAAAATCAACTACAGCCTACAATTTTCTCAACCGATATTCAATTTTTTTGTTTAGAAGTGATCAGCGATAGTTGCACAAGAGTGTGAATGGATTATATTATTTATTTGTTGTAATTGTCTATTTTTATATAAATAAACAACGAGCGAAAATGAGACATTTTTTAATTATTATTTTTTATCTTCAAATCAATAACTTAATTAATCCCTTTCTCGATGAAAGTGAATGACGAAGTATCCACAGAATATAAATAATTTACAGAATATCAAATCTAATTGTTATAAACAAATTATATTAACAAAATGTCAACATATTGGAAATTCTGCTGGCAAAGTATATTTGTAAGTTGAAATTGCTTCATGTTATCAACAGGATCGCGTTTGATCATGGAAATGCGTTGTATGGTATAATTTGTTTATTTTCTAAACAAATGCATAGTTTAGGCGTTTATTGGCAGAAAGTAATCGCTTTTCTTTCTTAGTACCTTTAAACTATATAAGTGGTAATATTTAGTGATTAACATTGGTCATTTGATATTATTTATTTATTTTTTAAACAAATTTTGTAAACAAATGCATAGTTGGGACACTTATAGACAGAAAGTAATAGTTTTTCGTCTTCAAAGTACATAAGTGGTGATTTCCAGTGATGAAGAATTGTCAATCGATATTATTTGTTTATCTTATAAACAAATGCATAGTTTGACCATATATAGATAGAAAGTGATCCTTTTTCTTTCTTATCGTTTTCAAGTTACATACGTGGTGATGCTTAGTGATGAAGAATTGTCAATCGATATTATTTGTTTATCTTATAAACAAATTTTGTAAACAATTACATATTTTGACCATTTATAGATAGAAAGTGATCATTTTTCTTTCTAATCGTCTTTAAATTACATAAGTGGTGATGTTTAGTGATGAAGAATTGTCAATCTATATTATTTGCTTATGTTATAAACAAATTTTATAAAAAAATGTAAGTTCAAAGTAGAGTAATGTTTTACGTAAATATCGTTGAGGTTGACTGAAGTAAAATTCGTTTTAAAACTGCTTTTCAGTTTTTTAAATAATTCAAATATTCAAAATATACCGTATTCAGAAGAAGCTGCAGAAGCCCGTAATAAGGATTTCAAGCGGTTCAGAGAATTCAACACACGAAAGTGCTCTCGAATTTCGACCAATGAAGATTTAATACATAAGCTCCTTGTGTCATCTCATTTGATCTATTAATTGCGTCTTTAAGGCAAAAGTGGAGCAAGAATGAATTTCAAATGGATCCTGAAATGATTGAAATGATTGACAAGTACAACTTGGAAGCTAATTCTTTTAGAACATCACAAAACATTTCCAGTGATATCATTTAAAGGAAGTAATAAAAAAAGATTACCTTCTGTCTACACATAGCCAAACTGCATTTATTTATAAAGTTTGTTTATAAGATAAGCAAATAATATCGATGGACAATTCTTTGTCACTAAATATCACCACTTATCTAATTTGAAGACGATTAGAAAGAAAAACGATCTCTTTCTATCTATAGATGGTCAAACTATGCATTTGTTTATAAGATTTGTTTATAACATAAACAAATAATATCGATTAACAATTCTTCGTCACTAAACATCACCACTTATGTAATTTGAAGACGATGAGAAAAAAAAATTATTACTTTCTGTCTATAAATGTCCAAACTATGCATTTGTTTATAAAATTTGTTTATAAAATAAACAAATAATATCGAATGACCCATCTTCATGACTTAATATTACCACTCATAGAATTTTAAGGTGCCAAGAAAGAAAAACGATTACTTTCTGCCAATATAAACGCCTAACACATCCAATAAATTCATAATCACTCGCTCAATTGATATCATAGTCAAGTTAAACGGTCTCTTTTCCGCCATTGCTGATCCCAAGTAGTTTTTTTTATTATTTTAAATTTTGGAAAGGATCGCTCCGCGCTTGCAATAGATACAACCAGTTTTTAAAATTCGGTATATTATGAACGTCTTTGGAAACACGAGATGAAAGTTTTCTTTTAGTATGAACGTCAAAAATTCAGTTGCACTCATGTTTGGCTTGAGGTAACTTCTTAAGGCCCTTCGTCAGGCTTGAATTTTTGCCCATGTATTACATAACACAAGTTTCCTCCTACACGGATGAATTGTTGGATGTAATATTTTTACCACATAATCTCAATGGCATAATGCTGAAAAAGGAAGCCTTCGTTTTTTGAAAAATGGTCTCGTTTTTGTTATAATTTAATTAATCGAACATTTGCTTCATTTATGCGCCTGGAAACGAGCAATCCGCCAACCGGGAAAGTAGAAACGATGAACCGAAAACAGGCGCTCAAAATTTTCACACTAGAAATTGGTTCTCAGGCGTGAAATTTATCGGCGACATTTCACATCAGGGGTTCCCTCGTAACTCATCCGTCCTTCCTATTGTTAGCGCGTTACATGATTCGAGAGGGTTGAACGAAATTGATAATTATCAATATATGAAGAAACTGAATTTTAATATGCTGCATTAGATTCCTTACATAATTTCGAGACGATTAAAAAAAGATAGAAAAAAATCGGTTAACCCGTTCAATTTCTGTTGGAAGTTTTGATAATTTTGCATTTTATTTGAGATAAGCTTCAATACTGAGAATACTAAACCATTTTCCTAATCCTTTTTTTTCATTTTTTTTTTAAATTACATCAAAACCGTGACGAAA
>CAKNWW010197251.1:0-14139 GCA_932074435.1 Andricus kollari
CAATGCCGCATATATACGTCTACGAAAATTGTTTCCATTTCGCCGCGCACTCCCTAAGAGTACTAAACTCTTATTATGCGAATCGCTAATCTTGTCTCTTTTTGATTATGCATTTACGAGCTTTGGGCCTTTCTTGAGTACACCGCTGAGGGCGAGGATTCAGAGAGTGCAAAACTCCTGCTTAAGATTCGCGTCCGGCATAAGAAAATTTGACCATATCTCCCCCGCTTTTAGAGAATCTGGTTGGCTGAAAATGGACCAACGGTGGAGATTGCATCTCTGCGTTCTCGCGTTCAAAGTTTGGTCAACGGAGACGCCGATTTACCTACGAAATCTCATTTCCAGTGTAGAAGAAAATCGGGCGAGAAAATCTCTTGTCACAAGATCCAACGGAAAATTTTCGGTCCCTTCGGCCCGCACTGGTAAGGCGGAAGCTACTTTTTCTTGCTTAGCTCCTCGTTTGTTAAACGATCTTAAAGATCCGATTTATTCGTATAGTGCTCAATCTGTGAGAAATGAAATGTATCAAAAATTGCGGGTGGAGCCTTGAATCTGTTAAGAAACCTGTCACGTGCGAGAAAGCTACTCAACAGCGATTTATATATGATGGTCCTGCATTCTTAGTCCCGTAATTTACGATTTACGATTGTACATTAACATTTTTTTTCTCTCTGATTTTAAGCTAGTTAGCATTAACAAGCAATTATTTTATAGTAAACATTAAGTTAGATTGTAGAAGGTTAGGTTGTAAAGCAGCTCAGCTGAACCTCGGCCTTTTATGTCCACTTGTCTATCTCTTTCTGTAAGCTAATGTACATATTTTGTGGAACATAATAAAGATCTATTATTATTATTATTATTATTATTATATAACATTTGTAATTGTCATCAAATTGAAAAATGCCATTATTAGGACAATTTGCGAGTATTTTTAAATATCTGCTTAATAAACATGATCTCCATTTTGGGATCCTGGCAAAGTGTATTAAAGGCTCACTGAAATATTTGGATGATCACATTACAATCTCATAAATGCAAATGCAATAATAATTTACATACAAAGTTTAAAAGCGTGATTAGTTGTAATATATCTCGAAGAACGGAATAAAATAATGAATGCCTACGATTGATAACCATCAGTATTGCTCGATATTTAGTAGCTACGTAATTTAATTTTAATTTCTGAATATTAATCATGTTATAGATTTAATATTATGTTGATATTAAGAAAGTTATAATCAATTGTAACTGTGAATACATATTAATTATTCATAAATTTGCAATAGTACATATAAATAATTAATACATAAATTACTGTGTCATTGCATTTATATTAAATGATAACATTAAGTTATGTTGTAAACAGGCGTAAAATATTACTTTACATGTATTCTTTTTTACGTTCCTAACATTACTTGGAAATGAATAATGATTCACCTTCAAAATTATAAATTGTTCTCAGTTGTAAGATGTCTCGGAAAACTTCAATAAAACTGCAAAATTGTTTCCAGAAATAATAGAAAAAGACTTTATGAAGTTAATTCCTGTAATTTATTTGTTTGTAGAATTACATGCCTTAATAATTAACGCTTATGATTGACACTCATCAGTATATGTCAATATTTAAGATTTACTTAATTCTATTTATATTTCTGAATGTTACTCATTTTACATTTCTGTATGTTACTCTTTTTAAATTTAACATTTCTAAATGTTACTTATTTTATATTACTCAATATTTACATCAATATGAAGAAATTTATATTTAATTGTAAGCGTTTTTTATGTGTACCAGCTGTGTAACTTAGACACCACGATTATCTAATAAACCGACGCTATTGCCATTCTAGTTTAGTATTTCAATTTTGTTAAAGCTTGTAAAAATACAGCTAAACTGGAAAACATTGTACCCAGGTAATTCCTACTAACAATCTCTGGTTCGTTTTCACAATTAAAAAGAGATTATGATCGATAGGTGTCCCACGGGTACCCCTTTCATAAAAGAACTCTTCTATGTCGATTAAATATAATGCGAAGAATAACGGACTGAGAATCTCTTCTTGCATAACCTCCACTGTTATATCGATTGTATCCGCCAAACCACCAGGTGTACGGACTGATAATACCGTTCTACGTAAAGACCTTTACATATTCTAATGTACTTGGAGCTAATTCCAATAAGAAATTTTTATTTTCCCCCGTAACAAGTGACTCACTGATGGGAAGGTTCTCGCAAAATCGATAAAGGACGTGTAGACATTTCTTTCTGGACCACTAAGGTGTATTTGGGCGATAGAGTTTACAATAAAAATATTGTCTGTACATCCCCTCACCCATCTCAATCCAGACTGAAATTCATGAAGAACCACCGTGGTATCGATCCAATTAAGGAATCTTCCGTATAGTACTTGTGTTAAAATCTTAGTGATTAAATTAAGAAGCGAGATAGGTCTATAGTTCAATGGATCACTTAAATTCCCTTTTTTATACAACATTACTGTGTGCACGTAAGTCCAGGAAGAGGACACCCTCTCTTCATCCACCACTCTATTAAAAAGATCTTGAATTTTTAGTAACCAGTTTTTCGGCAAATTCTTAAAGAATTCGTTGGATATTTGATCTGGTCCTGGTGATTTTCCCAACTTAAATTTCACTAAACGGATTCTGATTGGCTCCAAAGTAATTGGTTTATCAAACAGAGAGTGTCTCCACAATAGATTTCTCATACGCTTTTTGTTTGGTTTTCAGTAATTTTTTATATTTAGTTTTATGTTATATAATATTTTCAACAAATTGTTGATTGGTAAACTTCTTTTTACAGCATTTTCTCAAGAGCCTCCTCACTCTTCGCTTAGCTTCAATACATTCCCTGTCATATGATTGTTTATTATATTTTATCGTACTATGTGCGCTGGGTCTTTTCTTTAGCATGCCAAGTCCCTCAGCTTCTTCATAGATGGTTTTAGTTATATTGTCGTTCATTTTACTATGCTATTACTAATCAATTGTTCAGAAAAATTAATTTCAATATTTTTTTAAAAGTGTGACTCATGTTCTTCTTTCCATCTCAGAGGCTCAAGGACCCCAACTGCTCTTTCGTCGTTAGTCAAGTCTTGGTAAAAAAACGCTTCCAATAACAGTGGCATATGATCCGAAGCTCTGACAATATTTAGTACCCTAAAGTCCTTTATAATGTCAATATGCTTCAGGTCGCATGAAATTAGATCAATAGTGCTTGGATGGTTGGAGTTATTGCAGCATGTGAAACATCCAGGTCCATCCGCACTGTATCTACCGTTTAAAATCACAAACCCATTGCCCTCTAAATTGTCTGAGAGGTCTTTTTCTCGCTGTTTTTTTCCTGATCTAGAGAGAGTCTGTCTGGATATGCCAGGTTCCCCTCCGAAAAAGCTTCTCTACTTAAAGAACCCAGGTTTCCTATTCTCGAATTAAAATCTTCTCCCACTACTACCGGAAAGTTGGGATAGCTGGATTCAGCATATTTTACAGCAAGATTAAAGCCTACGAGGGAAGTGTCAAGGTTGGATTGTCGAGAAAAGTATATTACTATGATTATAAATTCAGTTACATTAAAAAAGATCCTAAGCATTAATAATTCCGTCGAAGACTTCAAAAGTTCGTGTTCAAATCAATTCTTATCACAAGCTAAGATAACGCCCCCCTTTGCTCTTCCACTCGAGTGTTCCCTTATTGCGCATGAGTATACCAAATTATATTCCGAGTCAAAAGTACGCGACCCTCACTTTGAACGCTTGCAGCTCGTTCAAAAAAAAATCGCAGAAAATTTTGGCCAGGTAAACGTGAAAGCTTAAGGTCTACCGAATTGAAAGATATGTATATTGTTGTTCTAAAAAAATTTTTACGATGGCGCTGATGTAAAACGTGCCCAAAAACAAGTTTTTTGAGGCACTTTTTTCAAGCCTCGACTTTCGAGGCTTCCCAAACCGAGCTGGACGTCTTGAAAAATCTGCAAAAAATTCACAGGCGATCCTTAACGTGTCCAGAATGCAACGCAGTTTTCAAAATTTCAAAATATGAATTTGTTTAGTAATTACAGACCGTTTTCCACGAACATATCATCTTGGAAAGAAATTATAATAGGAAGTTGTTTCATGGCTGAAGATGTGCAGTTTCGTAACGCGATTGAAGTACAATTTGAAAAAATGAAATTCGATCAATATTTCACGAAATAAACCTAAACGCATATTTCGGAATTTAATGAGAATAGCCACCATATAAAAAGTGTTAGAAAAAAAGTATCTATTTCACAACAATATGGACCTCAGAAGGAAGGGGTACCGATGTACCTGCCTTTTTCCCTCCCAGCTATTGACCTGCTACTGTTACTAAACCGACCTGTTACTAAACAAATTCATATTTTTAAATTTTGAAAACTGCGTTGCATTCTGGACACGTTAAGGATCGTCTGTGAATTTTTTGCAGATTTTTCAAGACGTCCAGCTCGGTTTGGGAATTCTCGAAAGTCGAGGCTTAAAAAAATTACCTAAAAAAACTTGTTTTTTGGCACGCTTTACATCAGCGCCATTGTAAAAAAATTTTTAGAACAACAATATACATATATTTCAATTCGGTAGACCTTAAGCTTTCACGTTTACCTGGCCCAAATTTTCTGCGATTTTTATTTTAACGAGCTGCAAGCGTTCAAAGTGAGGGTCGCGTACTTTTGACGCCGACTTTAGTGTAAATAGTGAGACATCAATATTATTTATAAGCCCTCCAACATTCCAAAAAAATTCTTCTAAGATTCGAAGAACCAGACTTTCTTTTACATTCTTTTACATTTTTTACTTTTACCTCGAGTTTCTGGCTTGCCGTGCAATCCTTATTCTCTTTCTTCTCTGCTTTCCATTTCTACATTATACTTAAAGTCTGGTTGCGAGATATTCGTCGAGGAGATTCGTTTCCTTGTTTTCAACCTAAAAATTTCAACCTAAAAAGATGAATTTTTAACAAAAATTGTAATCCATGTAGAAAAATCGTTGCCCCAATCCATCCCACACACACACACAAAAGGCTATTTAATTTATGCACTGCCCAAAATATACACGTGCTTTCCGGTTTTTTATGAATCCGAACAATCTAATTGAAAAATATAAATAAAGTGGAATTTATCGCCTTATTGTATTCAATTTGAAAAGTTCTTTTAAATCTTTAAATCATTTGTACAAACATTCGTTGAAGAAAATGCACAATCGCCCCCTCCCAAAAATTTTCTAGATACGCCCTTGATTTTTTACAAACAAACTTAATAAAACCTGCCCACTCCTGCGTAATACGACAGCGAGTTAAAGCTTCCTCTGCTAAAAACTGTGAAAACCTTTCTTAAATTAGAATAGTTTGAAGTCTCTTCATTATACTGACTCTTCTTTTTAACTTCTATTTCATTTCTATTTCTGCCTTTTTAAACATTTTGTCTAGGTCTGTGCAAGGTGATTCGAACCGAACTGATGCCCAATTTAAGGAGAGTTGAAAGTCGATTCGAAAGACTTTCGATTCAACCTCTCATAATTTGTCTGTTGGAAAGCTTAAAAGTTCATCCACACATAGTGAGATGCATAGAGAGATTGGCACCCCTTTGGAATAATAGATTTACTATCTTATCTGGAAATTATCGTGTGACAACGAACAGCGTCACCTTCCAGAGAAGCGTCTTTCAGGGCGACACCATGAGCCCTCTGCTTTGTTGCGAGCATAAGGTCACTCATGTATTTTATATGGATGACCTGAAGATCTATGCTTCTGGTGCAAGCCAACTTCAACTTGCTTTGAATATCATCAAGGGGTACACAGAAGAGATTGTATTATAAGTGTTTTGAGACAGCTTGACACTGGAGTGACCTATACATGATGTATACATCCCTGGGCGTGCCTCAAAGCCGCATTTAGGACGTAATATCAGTCAAGGAGTCTTTCTGAAGCCGATACAAGCGTTTCCTTCGACAGGTTTGGTCCTCCAATCTGTCGGCGTTGAACAAGTTATCTGCGACTAACATGCTTGCCGTCCCAGTTCTACTCTACTCGTTCGGGGTGGTTCAATTGATGAAGAAAGAGCTTACGGCCCTTGATATCGCCACGCGTATAATCATACATATGCAGAAGAACTTGCATACCAATTGCTCCGTTCCGCGATTATATATCCCAGGCCGTCAAGGCGGGCGCGGACTTCTGAATCTGCAATGTCTTCATAGCCGAATCGATCTGAGTACAGCTTAAAATGCTGCAAATGGAAGAGATCCTCGCCTAAAAATGATCAGGAATCACGAGATGATTGGCAAGGGAGTATTCCTTTAGAAAGCCACGGAGCAGGCGGCGTAGACTCTTGGTCTGCATTTTAACATCAAAAGTAAGGAAAGTGCATTGCTCCATCTAGATGCCTCACTTCTAAAGGCCCAAGTAAAAAATGAGGGGTTAAAAAATTCTGCCAACAGCTCCTCGACAAGAAAATGTAAGGAAATTTTTACAGAAATGTAGAAAATCAGCCCTTGTCGAAGTGAGCTAATTTTTTCTATCGTCACATCATCAGTACTTAATTCAGGTACAAAGGATTTCATTTTCGCCTGTCTAAACGGTGTCACTTTCACCTCAGTATACCGTGACCGCATTTTACATCAAGAAGTTCCCAGCGATGGATGCAGAGCGTGTCATACACACGCTGAATACCTAGAACACATAGTATCCGGGTGTCCCACTCACGCGGGAACAACGTATCTTTACAGACACAATGCGGCCCTAAGAGTGCTTTATTACCATCTTTGTGCCATTGCACACTTGAGGCCTGACATCGTTTTTTAGGACATCGAGAAATGAACTATATTCGTGATCGAATTCTCGGCTCCGGAAGACTAAAACATAACTTTTAAGGAGAATGAAAAGGAGGAGATATATTAAGACCTCAAAGGGAGCTGCAGCGACTATATCCAAAATATTCGATTAAAATAATTGTCCTCGTGATCGGTGCACTCAGAGGTGCGAAACTATCACTGTAACCTCAAAGCACACAAGGGTTTCACCGATCTGTCGCTGTGATTTCGTCGTGCCCTGTGGCCACCCATCTCACGGTCGTGAGACGTGCCACATGCATTATACATAATGCCTGGCCATTTCAGGCAAAGTATGTAATGCAATACTTATTATATACATTGTCCAGGCATTCTATATAATCTCTAGGCATGATATATAACCGTTGTCGGAATTTAACACTGAAGGTGCTCCAAGTAAAGTAAAAATTTGAATTAAATGAAGGTCTACAACTTCCGCTCGCTTTGATTTTATAGCACTGATGACTACAAATTTCTTCAGACGATCCTGGTAAACTACAATAAATTTCTATGGACCATCTGGATGAGACTAAAAATCTATCAAGACTACCTGGCAGCGCGAGTTAAATTCAGAAAATAGTAGAGGCTTAACGATCACCCCTTTCTTAACAGCTTTCTGTTTCGGCAGACAAGGTTGTCACTTTGATGTACCTGAAGCTCCGAACGTTCAAATGAACGAAATATTTTTTCCCATTTCTATTTAACCCATAAATATTGTTCCAATTGCAATTTAAAATATGCATTATAATTCTGTTTCAATAATAAATTATTTCCAATATAAATAAACAAACATTTGAACCTTTTTTCTGGTTAACAAAGTCGTCAGTAAGAAATTTCGTTCATTTGAACGTTCAGAACTTCAAGCACATGTCACATTGGGCAAGATAGATGAGCTTTTCATTTTGTTGTGAAACCCACACGAACAGTAATCCTGCGGTCTCTTTTTTCCCTGAGGTTTTAACACTATTCACTTCCTTCAGTAATTGTTTCTACCGTTCGTCCGAGGCAGGAGGTAGGGGTTGTTTGCAAAATCATCTTCAAATGCAGTTTACGTTAATTGTTATTAATATATTGAAATTTCGTTTTCACGTATGTATGTATATTCAAAATACGAAAGCATCTACATGATTTTTTACAAATTTTTTACCTTGTTCAGTTCAAGGATGTCGTCGTCGAAAGTCAAGCAACAACAGAGCGACGCGAAAAGATCAAGGTTTTCTTTATCTTGCGAAGGATAATTTCCAAATATATTGTTATACATAAAAAAATGGGGACTTGTGTTATGCGCAATAAAGTAAATCTTATCATGGCATAAGCTATGCTTCGATGCGATTTTTCTTTTACACGTAAATTACAAAAATGTAGAGCTGTTTTGGAAGGGTCTCCGGAAATTGAACGAATAGTAGACTCTTATGGGCATTATACAGGGTGTCTCAAACTCAAGTGTCGAAGTTATATAGCTGTATAAAAATAAAAAGAATAAATCGAAAATTCGTTTTCCAAAAATCAGTTGAAGTTTTAGTTTTTGAGTTATAAAATATTTGAGCTGGAAAAATCAGGAGCGCCGTATAAACAGTCGTGTGTGCGTGAGCGGGAATCCAACGTAGTGTTCTCCCATCGCTAACCCCACCTCTGCGTTCACTTTAATAACACTTCGTTGGACCTTCGCTCACGCACACGCAACTGCTTATATGGCGCTCCTGATTGCTCCAGCTTAAATATTTTATAACTCAAAAACTAAAACTTCAACTGATTTTTGGAAAAGGAATTTTCGATTTATTACTTTTTTTTGCCTAGGCAATCTGTGAAATAGAGAGTATTACATTCTTTGCCTGGACTCAGTTGAGCATTATATATAATGCCGGACTATACATATACTTTGCCTGTAACTTTTATATATAATAAAAAAATAAGGTTAAACAACCACCGCAGGATTTCACTGGGAGCAACTGCCATCTAAAAATGACACCGGCTCTCAGTAGGACCGCGGTAAATCACACTCATGACCACGTCTCACAATGTGAGATGGGTGGTCACAGGACACGACGAAAGCACAACGACAGGCCGGCGAAACCCTCGTGTCATTTGAGCACACGAAGCGCCCCAAGGATGACAGCCTTCTGCATCCATTTCGCAAGTGCCTTGGCGTATTTTTGGCAAGCGGGTATGGCTTTAAGGTTACGAACCAGTTATAGTTTCGCACCTCCGAGAGCACCTATCACAAGGACAATTACTTGTACCGAATATTTTGGGTACAGTCTTTGCAGCTCCCTTTTAAGGTCTTGATACCTCTCCTCCTTTTCTTTCTTCTTGGCAGTGATGTTGTATTCGGACGGGGCCGAGAATTCGATCACGAATATAGTTCGTTTCTCGAAGTCTTGGAGAACAATGTCAGGCCTCGAGTGTGCAACGGAGACAGCTGTCCGAAAATCATAGTTCCAGAAAATTTGACACTTCTCATTTTTAACAATTGACTCTATCTCCCTTGGAGCGTTCGGTAGGGCAGGGTCACGGCCAAAACCGTAAGATTGACAAAGATGGTAATAAAGCACTCTTAGGGCCGCATTATGTCTGTAGATGTACGTCGTTCCTGCGTGGGTGGAACACCCCGATAGTATGTGTTCCAGGTACTCAACGTGTGCATGACACGCTCTGCACCTATCGCTGGGAACATCTTGACATAAAATGCGGTCACGGTATGCTAAGGTGGAAATGACACCGTCCTGGCATGCGAAAATGAAAGTCTCTGTACCTGAATTAAGCCCTGATGATCTGAGGAAAGCAAAAGTTTGCTCCTTCGACAAGGACTGTTTTTCTACATTTCTGTGAAAATGTCCTTGCATTTTCTTGTCGAGTAGCTCTTGATGGAATTTTTGAACTTCTGCTTTCTTCACTTTGGCTTTCCGAAGTGAAGCATCTAGATAGAGTAATGCACTTTCCTGACTTCTGATGTTAAAATTCAGGCCAAGGGTCTCGGCCGCTTGCTCCGCGGCTTTGTAAAGGAACGCTCCTGCGCCATTCATCTCGTGGTTCCTGACCATTTTTAGGAGAGGATCTCTGCCATTGGCTACGATATAAGCTGTACTTAGAACAATTCGGTTATGAAAACACTGGAGATTCAGAAGTCCGCGTCCGCCTTCATGGCGTGAAATGTATAATCGCGGAACTGACGAATTAATATGCAAGCTTTTATGCATATGAATGATCTTACGTGTGGTGATATCAAGGGCCTTAAGTTCATTCTTCGTCCATTGGACCACCCCAAACGAGTAGAGTAGAACCGGGACGGCAAGCATGTTAGTCGCAGATATCTTGTTCAACGCTGACAGAATGGAAGACCAAATCTGTCGAAGAAGATGCTTGTATCTGCTTCGAAGAGACTCCTTTACTGATGTTACTTCCTGAATGCGGCTTTGAGGCACGCCCAGGTATCTATAGGTCTCTCCAGTGTTAAGATGTCTAATAACACCTATATCCACAAGCTCAGGGTCCCCGGGAACGCCAACAATCTTTCCGTCCTTCAGATGAATTTTGGCACATTTATCCAATCCAAAGTCCATCCGAATCTCTCCTGTGTACTTCTTGACGATATTTATGGCCGTTTGAGGTTTGCCTTTACCAGAGGCATATAGCTTCAGGTCATCCATATAAAATACATGAGTGACCTTATGCTCGCGCTGGTTAGTGTCGCCACAGAGGTATCCAGAAGAATTTCGTAGTAAGGGCTCATGGAATCGCTCTGAAAGACGCCCCTTTGGAAGGTGACGTTGTTTGTTGTAACACGATAATCTCCAGATGAGATAGTAAATCTAGTTTTCCAAAGAGGCATCAATCTCTCTATGCATCTCACTATGTGTGGATGCACCTTCAAGCTTTCCAAGAGACAGATGATAAGTCTATGAGAGGTTGAATTGGAAGCTTTCCGGTAGTCAATCCAGGGCATTGACAAGACGCGTTGATGGGCTGCAACGTCTTTGCAGTACACCTGTCAATTAGCAGGTTCTCTCGACAGCCTGCTACACCTTTTTTCGAACCACGTTGTTCGTACATCTGACGCCACACAGGCTCAATTCACCGAATAATCCTGTTGTTTAGGACAGCTGTAAAGATCTTATACAGCGTGTTCAAACAAGTTATTGGCCTGTAATTCTCTGGGTTGGAGAAGTTGCCTTTTTTCGGTAGGAGTATAGTGCGTCCTAACACCAGCCACTGCGGAATGGGCATCTCTGACTTTAAATACGAGGTGAATATGCGGGCCAAATGTTGGTGTGTAGAAGTAAACTTCTTCCACCAGAAGTTCTTGATACAATCTGGTCCAGCACCGGAAAAGTTCTTCGTTCCTCTAAGTGCTTTTTTCACCTCTTTAGAAGTAATTGATGGACATTCCTCCTCAGATTTCATGATGTTGTCGCAAAAAGTCTCTACCTCGTTGGGCTTGGGTGGATTTTTGACAGAAACAGGATGATCACTGAACAGGCGAGATGGGTCAGCGAGAAACTTTTGGTTCTCCCTGATTTATCTCTCCCTCTTCTGTATTCTCCTCCTTGCGTCAGATAACAGCCGTATTTTGTCAACAATATGCTGCTTGATTGTCAGCAGCTTTAACTTGTTTAATGTGTGATCCAAGATCCTCAGTTCTTGGGCAAACTTTCGAACTCTTTCCGTGAATGGTCTACTAGATGTTATGTAGTCAATCACACATTGAACACGGGACGCATTCTGTCTTGACCATCCAATCTTCTTGTTCAGTTGATGTAAGCGTATTTTGGTTTTTTGATCCATCGTTGGTTTGAACCTTCTATTTGAATCAGCCAAAGCTCTCACATCACCATAAACTGAACAATTAATGGCCCAGAGGTCGAATTCTTGCGAGATTTCTCCCCGAAGGAAGGCATCCGTTTCAGCCAGATGATGGGGCTTAGGAGAACTTGCATGTTAGTGTTCTTTCTTGTCCTGAAACGATTGAATCGAAATGCTGGCATCGTGGCAGTCTATTAAGTCATCCTTGAGTTAATACGTCCACTCAATGTGGGCGTTTCGCCGGTTCGTCATCGTGTTTCCATCTAAATTATTTTCATCACCCCGAACTATAGGATTATCAGCATTGTTCGCCGACCCATTGTCGAGTGCTCTGCGCGTTCGATCGTTTTGAACCGCATTTACAACTTTTTGGTGTTTTGGTGGTGTCATTGTTGTTCCCACGAGCAATAAGGGAAAGGGTTCGTCCATCCTTGTAGAGCCCCGCATGCAAGGATAAGGCTGCATACACTGAGAGGTCGCCCGGTATCTCAGAGTCACCGTTTAAGACACCTCACCCAGGTGCCATTCAGCTTTCGGCAAGGTTCTTACGCCTCCACTCAGGGGTTATCCCTTCGGGACCATCCCTGGACAATTGTCCGCGACTTCTTATTAATTATTGTAACCATATTCAGCAGAAACCCTTGGCACAGGGACCCTCTATCCGCAACCCGAGGACGCGCTCGGTGTCTTTGTCATATGCACTTCAGTTCTATTCCAAAGGACTCGAAACCGAAACCGAATATATATAATTATATAATATAATAATGATATAATATAATCATATAATCGTATTTAATTTTTATATCTTTATATTTATACAGATGTGATTTACCACTGTTCTACCAGAAGATGCTGCAGTGTCCTACTGGGGCCAACTGCCATCTATGAAAATAAAACCATCTTCAGGTAGAACAGTGGTAAATCACACCTGAGTACACATTCCCTTGAAAAAAATTAATTGCATTTTTTAAGACGGTTTACCTCGGAAACTTAAGCTTAAAAATAGCGTTTATTGACAGTTTGTTGTTCTTGTAGTCTTTTCGCCAGAAATCAGCTTTCTTAGAAAAACATTTAATGTGAATATATCACAAAATATCACAAATCGAAAAGGAAAAGAAAGTTATATCTGTGAAGTTCTCTTCTAAACTATCAATTCGAAAAAAAAACACCTGGTTTGAAATTACTAATTTTATACTAACAAGAGGAATTTGAAGGTGCAATCATTGGAGGTGAGCCTTTTTCCAAGGTCCGTTTAAAACTTGGAGAGTAGATGGGATGTGATCAAAATAACTCTCCCCCAAACTGACTCGTATATTAATTAACATTTTGATATTATTTTCTCAAAAATTCCCGTGTGAATAGCCGAAAAAGCCTCTCTTTTCTAGCTGATTTTGTGGCTGCTAAGGTCCCTTAATTTTTATAATATTAACATGAAATGTTAAAAGTTATGCCAGTGTCTTCTTCTTCTATGGGACGCGTAAATTCGACGACTCCTTATGGTGGGGAATTAAATTTCCCTGCCCAAGGAGAAGGCGAGTTTGGACCTGGCCACGGTGAGGAGGCCCAAGAACTAGGTAGGAGTTCATGATTAGTAGTGTGGAAGCATCAGCGTGAATTCGACTAAGCAGCGAAAGCGGATGGCTCTCGATTCCCACAAGAGCTATCTAATCCAAGACGTGAACTACCGTGTCAAGGGGTGAATGTTACCAGTGTATGGTGACACATACAGTGTCCTGGGATACCAGGCGACCACCCGGTGTAAATCGCCTTATCCCTACAAGCGGGCTCCGCGGGGATGGATATTTTAATTCCTCAGCTACTCGTAGGAACAACATGAATTCAAACGTAAAATAAAGCATAAAAAACACTTGGAAGCGAGTTTTCAATTACATCCGCTGTGAAAACGTCTAGCACCTTTTGTTGTGAGGTGAAACTCTCAAACAACGACTGCTATATGGCCCCAGTCGAGTGGCAAATATGGCGCCGTCGTAGAAACACGCGTTTCCGGAGCTGTGAAGTTTTTGGCTAGGAAATACCGTTTTGGATGATAGTCGGAATTAAGTCCGTGATTTTTGGTTCGGTTTTGTGTTGGGTTTTACTTTTAAAGGTTACTTTTTATCTATGTGAAGTGACGTTAGCTGTTTTTTAGTGTTTTTTGCTATTTCTTGTTGATAGTGCTACTACCCAACCTAAAAATATCGGTTCTCCAAAGTGGCTCTAGTACGCTTGTGCATAGGATCTTTTTCGTGTTCGTCTAGTGGTCAACGTAACCAAAACGTAACACTGGTATTATATATACATATATATATTTAGGGTCTCGGCCGTGGCAGCTGTTCACAACAGTGAAAAGGACTAAATTTATATACCTGAGAGGACTGGGATTTGTCGTTTTCGCCTTCGAAATTATGACGGACTCAAAAATGATGGAACTTTTAACCTCTATAAAAGCAGATACTGCGGAAACTAAAAAAGAGGTGAA
>CAKNWW010197254.1:0-17890 GCA_932074435.1 Andricus kollari
TTGAACCGAACGAGGCCTGCAAGGAGAGGACGTGGACCCCGCACGAAGAGGAGGCTCCTGAGGTGAAGTCCGGTCAGGTGAATGTTGTCTGTCGGAAGAAGAAGAACCACGGTTACGTTTGCCATTAGGATTGCAGTCGGACTGCAGTGAATCGTAATTTGCTAAAGTTTTAATGAAATTTTTGGGGAAGATTGGTTTACGTTTGCCTACTGGACAATATCTTATTTCATCTGGGGTCAAATTATCAACTTTGCCGCTTATCATATTAATTTTCACTCTCTCACGGGCTCTATTTGCGGTATATATTCCATAAAGAACCCCACTATGCCCTAATATGGCCAAAATGTCACCATTAGATGCTGATAATACAATATGTTCGTGGTTTGCCACGAGAAGAAAGCTATTTTCTTCTGTTCGCCATTTAATTGGACAACCAGCAGGAAAAACGTGTCTTCGAAATTCAAATCGCAGGTTCTGATTTGTGCGAGGAATGAGCCGAATGTATCCAAGTTGTTCAAGTGCATATCCAAGTACTTTAGGAAAAGGCGGCCACCCAGGAGGCGACCTGGCCTTGGCACAAAGAGGATGGTCCTGAGGAGAAGTTCGGTCAGGTGAAGGTTGTCTGCCAGAAGGAGAAGAACCAGGGTTACGTTCGCCATTAGTATTCGATTCAGACTGTAGTGAATCGTCATTTGCTACAGCTTCAATAAAATTGTTTGGAAAGATTGGGTGACCTTTGCCTACTGGACAATATCGCATTTCATCTGGGGTCAATTTACCAACTTCGCCGCTTATCATATTTATTTTCACTCTCGCATGAACCCTATTTGACGAATATATTGCACGAAGAACCCCGCTGTGCTCTAGTATTGCAAAAATGTCACCATTGGATGCCGACAATACAATTTGTTCTTGGCTTGGAACGGGAATATAGGTATTTTCTTCTGTTTTCAATCTAATTGGATAACCAGCAGGAAACACGTATCTTCGAAATTTGAATCGCAGGTTTTGATTTGTGCGAGGAATCAGCCGCATGTATCCAAGTTGTTCAAGTGCATACCCAAGTACTTTAGGAAAAGACGGCCACCCAGGAGGCGACCCAGCCTTGGCATGAAGAGGATGTTCCTGAGGAAAAGCCCGGTCATGTGAATGTTGTCTGCCAGAAGGAGTAGAACCAGGGTTACGTTCGCTATTAGGATGCGATTCAGACTGTAGTGTATCGTGATTTGCGAAAGCTTTAATAAAATTGTTGGGGAAGATTGGATGACGTTGCCCTACTGGACAATATCGCATTTCATCTGGGGTAAAATTATCAACTTCGCCACTTATCATATTTATTTTCAGTCTCGCATGCTCACTATTTGACGAATATATTGCACGAAGAACCCCGGTATACTCTAATATTGCAAAAATGTCACCACTGGATACTGATAAAACAATATGTTCTTTGTTTGGCACGGGACCATAGCTGTATTTTTCTGTTCGCAATCTAATTGGATAACCAGCAGGAAAAACGTATCTTCGAAATTCGAATTGTAGGTTATGATTTTTGCGGGGAATAAGCCGAATGTATCCAAGTTGTCGAAGTGCATATCCAAGTACTTTCGGAGAAGGAGGCGACCTAGTCCTCGCACGAAGAGTATGCTCCTCAGGAGCCTCAGGTGTAGGAGGAGGAGGCGAAGAGCGACTGCGAACAGGGCGGGCAGTATCGGGGAAATCTCTGCTTGACTGCGAACTCAATTCTGCGAAAAGAAAGAGAGGATTCATGTTTCTTTTTTAACAAATTTGAGAAAGAGCTTCAAACTTTCTATTTGTTTTTTTCTGGTATAAAATACCTTAAAATCATAATAAAATGAATCTTTAAAGATATGTTGTGCCGCAGAACTATCGGTTTGTAAGTGACTGAGGCTCAGTGTGTTTGAATTTCACACAAAACATTGTTTTGTGTGAATCGCTAACCAAATAAATCAGGGTACTTATAGGTCATCGGGGTCGCTGAATTCGAATCCGTAGTCCGATTGTTTTGACCTTGAATTGACCTTAAACCTGACCTGATGAGAGCAAACGGATAACGGATTTGAATTCAGTGACCCCGAAAACCTACAGGTACCCTGACTCAATTGGTTAGCGGTAAATTTTGTAAATTTGACCTTGAACTGACCTTGACTTTTACCTTATGGGACCAAACGGACAACGGACTCAAATTCAGCGACCCCGAAAACCTATAAGTATCCTGACTTATTTGGTTAGCGATGAATTTTTTAGGTTCGACCTCGAATTGACCTTGATTCTGACATGATGTGACCAAAATGACAACGGATTCGAATTCAGCGACCCGGAAAATATAAGACCCACCTAGTCTGGTCCGTGTTGCAAGGGTTCAGATTTTGTGGTCCTCTGATATTTTTAAAAGGTCAGTTTTCGTTTATTCGAAGGGGGGTTTATGCCTGGAAAAATAGTATATTATGCACCTAGGGGGAGAAGAGGGGCTTTTTCGACGAGTGTATGTTTTCAGTACGAGTCGTAGTTGAGCGCTTTGCGCGAGTCGGAGACGAGTACTGAAAAGTCGAAGAAGTGCCTCACCCCCTTGGTACATACGATATTTTTTATAACAAATGGATGATTTAAGACATTTCACGAAATACATAATGATTTTAGTCCATATTAGATTTTGAATAAAGAAGTATGAAATTTGTGTTAACTTATTAAAAATTATCAAAAATTCAATAAAAAAATTGTCGGGAATTTTTGGTAATTTTACAAGTACATATGGTAACCTACCCTCAATTACCCAAAATTCATTTTAAAAGATTTCCATAAATTTCCGGAAGTTTATGAAAATTTTAGGTAATTTAAGGTAATTTGATCAGATATATATGGTAACTTTCCATAAATAACCGCGAAATTATATTATCTGCAACCAAAATTTCCTCACAGTTTTTACGATGAGTGGGCTGATGAGAGTAAAATGCGAGCTCATACACGTATAATTTTCATTATTCACCCCTGACGTCACTTTTTACTCCCTAGGGAGTAAAAAGTAGAGCTTTAGCCCAGTTTCATAGGCCTCGAAAAGGGCTGAAATCATGCATGTGTTATAAAAAAGATCTTTTCTGGAGTAACGCGAGTCCAAGAAGCGACAATATAAATTTTCACTGCTGAATTTAGTAGCGGTTTTTAATAATGCATAGGATTTTTGGAGAGCGGTGGACAGATTTAGTTTGCGGACCCCTTCGACTTACAATATAAGCTAGGTTGGTCCAAAAAACGCGTTTCACTCTGGAGGGCAAGGACCCCCCCTTCCCCCAAAAGTTTCCGTTTCCGGAGAAAGAAAATCCGTAATTTTTTTTTTCGAAATTCGAATATTAACACGTGCCACCGGGCACTTCAAAATCTCATTTGATTAAAATGGGAAAATATTGGATTTTGCTCTTTTGTTCAATTGAATTAAATTTATTAAGAAACCCAGATAATTTTCATACATATCAATTGTACAGTAGTTTGTTCAGTGAGTAAAACTTTGTTCAGGAAATTCCTGGACAGTTAACGTTTGGAATTTTGTCGTACGATTTCATAAAGAATATATTACACTTTGTGATATGCCAATGGCTTTTTACAAAGGAGTTCGGTGCTAGAGTATAAAATCAAATCTAAAACAAAAATTTACCATAAAATTAACTATTTAATTGGACACTGGACTACGAGCTATTCAAAGATGATAAAAGATCTTATTCTAACCGCTTGTACAATATATTTAAATAGATCATTGAAATGAGTAATGCTTCCAATTTCTAACAAACGCTCTAACGATTCTTGAGTATTTTCAGAGAGAATCAAATATCTTTGAACATAAAAAGTTCTTAGGCCATTATAAATTGTATATTCAAGTATTATATGAGCTAGATCCTCATATTCCATTTTGTTACACAGACTGCAGATTTGGTTAGCATCGATGATATATGAGAGACTATTAAGATATAGTCTAATTTCAGATTCACGAGAGATTCTTAATTGACTAACGAGTCGTCTCTCTCTCTCGCCTACTGATTCAAGCAAAGATCTCAACTGAGAAGCCCAGTTGAACTCCAAGCTTGAATTACCCTCCTGGTCCAACTCACATAGCCTTCTAAAACATATTTTTAGCAATATATGTTCTTCCATATTAGCGAGGAAGATCCACCAATTGTACGCCCTTGTAAGTGCTTTAAAGCTGCTTTGATCTATCTTTGTTTCCACCCTCATGAAGTGACTGGGAGTGTTCCTGGGCCAATGAAACAGGCGTTGAAAAAATTTGTCTTCAGCAACATTGATATCCTCCAAGTATCTCAGACCCCAGGTTTCTGCCCCGTACAGACCAGTAGCATCCAAAGTTCCACTCAAAAGAGTACTAATCGCATCCCATGAGTAAACTTTACTTTTATTTAGGATAGCGCATACTCTGTACGCAGCGAGAGAACCTTTCTTAACGAAGTGGTCCTTGGCTTTTATGAATTTGCCAGAAGACGAAAAGTTATATAATTCAAGCGTGTCGGTATTATTCCATTTGAGAGGCCTTAATTTTTTTAATTTGCCAGATTTACGGAATTGAACTGTTGTCGTCTTTTTTGGATTAAGCTGCAGATAATTGATGGCACAGTATTCTTCCAGGATTTTTAGTCTGTCCCTAATATGATGCCATGATGTAGCAAAAATTACAATGTCATCCGCAAACAGGAGCATAATCAGGGATCGAGCAGCGGACAGTCTCACTCCTCTCGCCCGCCTCCTAATAAAGAATTCAATTATAGCAGCTATATACATAATGAAAGAAAGAGCTTGTCCAAAAATTTCTCGGGATTGACGGAATCGAATGCTTGTTTGAAATCCACGAAAATAACATAAAGGGGATCTTTTTTACCAGAACTAAACCCCGCTCAGCCCGTTTTTGAAGAAAACTGCTTAAGCAAATCAAAATTGTTTAAACGAATAGAAATTTATTGAACATTAAAAGATATGTATCATAATTATATAATAATTCAACAAAAAGTAGCATAGAATACCAATTTGAGAAGAAAACTGGACATCTCTGGGTCAATTTTTAGAAATGTTGAGAATAATCAATAAGTAATTGTTTAAATAATTACATAATATTTTTGGTAAAATTTAATTGTCCAAACAATGACAAACTATTACATTTCAATCAGAGAATACGATTATTTTTTACATCTTTTGGGACTAAATAATTGTTCAAGTAAGTTACATTTTCCGGAAATGGAAACTTTTGGCGGCGGGCTTGAGGCCCCTCTTCGATGAAATATGCGCTGATGAAAGAGTTTTATCTAGCTGGGCTAAAATGCATGTATTTATGTCCTATAAAAAGAACGATAAATCTCATACTCATAATTACCGGGGAATTGCCCTTGTAAACAGTATTGCTAAGATCTACTTTTAGATTCTGTTCACAGGGCCGACTGCATGGGTTAACGAGGTGTATTCCTGTGGATGGGCATGTCCACAAAACTCATATGAATTATCAAAAATCTCTATGAGAACGCTAACATGTCTATTCGCATATCTTTTATACAGAGTTTATAAAAAGAATGCCTGGCAAATTAAGACTACCCTTTTTCGTAGTCTCACGATTAGTGTTCTTTTTTACGCAATAGAAGTTTGGGTATCAAGGTACTTTGATTCAGTCGAGAGATCACAGTCCTTTCTCTTTAAGAAAATACTAGGCTTACCATCACACATGCAGAATTTCGCCCTCCATTTCGAGACAGATAAATTACAGTTACCTTAGGATATCTTCAAATCAGCGCTAAGAGGGTCGTCGAGATTGCTGGGTATGCCTGATGATAGTTATCCTCAGACCTCCCCTAAAAACGCCATTGCATGCACGTGAAGCAGGTATAGTGTGGCCGCTTCCAGCCCAGTGACGTTCGCACATGCGCACTCCGCGGCTAACATGAAACTTTACACCCGTCACCAAAAACTTTACGCCAGCTGCATAAAACTTTACGCCCGCTACACATACACTGCACCCCGCAAGTGAAAATATGGAGGAATTGATCTTTATCTTTCAAAAAATTGTAGTGCTAGAACCGACAGTCTCCCTTCTGCAGAGCACGCTATTTCTTCCTTTCACCTATAATCTAAAATGGTCAACTACACCAACCATCCTCTATCTGTTTCACATGCTTGTTTTCAAGGATGGGGACAAATAGTATGGCGTGTATCAAAGGCATAAAGCTATTTTGCCTCGTGTGACTGCCACCCGCGCTTCGCTCGGGCAGCAAATTCCCACTGGTCAAAATAGCCTTCTTTACGCCCTTGATACACAATATACTATTTCTTAAAGTGAATGCAATGTCCTGAAAGCCTGAATGCAATCAGAAGTATAACTGGGCTCTCCAGCTCAAAAATATAAGTTCATCCAATGAGACGATGTTTATGTTCATAAGTTATAAATATTCGCGCCAGGAAATACGAGGGGCATTTTATAGTAAGTAATTGTTGTAATTCGGTTCCCGCTGTAATCACGAAAAACGCGGGTTCGATGGGGTTTTCGCATTGAACAGTAAATTGTTACCTCCAAAATCAAGAGTGTCCCGGCATAATAGAATTACGAAATTGGATAATAAATCATCGCGTGATGATTCGTAGTTGAAGTGGGCGGAGCCTATAGCGTTTCTCGTTCGCGAAAACGAAGTTACTAATCCAGACGCCAACCCCATTTCCGACGGATCGGCATTTTTTTGCTTCGACGAATATTTAATGCACAAAAAGAATTTACGTCTAAAATAAGTGACGAAATAGTATATTATGCGACGTGGGAGCAAACTTCACACTCGGTGAAAATGCGCGTCCTCCCGAGAAGCATACGATACTTTTTTTCCGACTTAACTACAATAGCCGCGTATATCTAGCCCGGTTTGCTGGGATAACCTCACTTTTTCCTAACCAATCGGCGCATGCTCAGTTCCGCTCTTTTACTCCCCGAAGGGAGAAATGAAGCGGAACTGAGCATGCGCGACCGATTGGTCAGGAATAGGTGGGGTTATTCCCGCAAATCGGGCTAGAAATACGGCTATTGTAGTTAAGTAGGGAAAAAAATACTTTCATTAATAACCAAAAAAGTATTTTATAAATGAAAAAAGTAACACTCTATTGAAAGTACCAATTGAAATATACGTTTTTGTAATGAGCACTATTCTTCTAAAGTTATAATTTGCAAGATAAGAGCGCTTTTGTTATAAGTAATTTCATCACCTTACAACAAATAGTCATTTTTCGTTGAGCGAATTGATGTTAGGGAAAAAATTCCTCCAGGAAACTATACTTAACTACTTGATAAATACAAATATATCTGAAATGATCAATAGATTGTTTAAGTTTATGCAAATCGGGATGATCGTTTAATTTAATTGCTTTCAATTGATGTAACTCTTTCGGAAAAAGTAATAAAGGTGTCGAAATTGGTGTACTTATTCTTTGAAGTTGTATTTCAGATAAATTTGTATTTACCAAGTAGTTAAGTATAGTTCCTTGTGGAAATTTTGTCTCTAATAGTAATTCGCTCAATGAAAAATGACTAATTGTAGCCGCGCGATGAAATGACTAATAACAAAAGCCCTGTTATTTTGCAAATTATTAAATTTAGAAGAATAGTGCTAATTACAAAAATGTGTATTTCAATTGGTAATTTCAAAAGAGTGTTACTTTTTTCACTTATAAAATACTTTTTTGGATATTAATAAAAGTATTTTTTGTCACTTATTTGACACGTTAATTGATTTTGTGCATTAAATATTGGTAAAAGCGAAAAAATGCCGAAACAACTATGGCTTCTCATGAGCTTGTCTAAAAAGCCGAGCAAAAAATTTTTTTTTTAATTTTACAAAAAAATAATTAATCGCGAATATCTCGAAAACGGCAAATTTGCCAAAGTTCTAAAACAAAGTTTTTGGATTTAGTTGATCATTTTACATAAGAGTAAGAAAAAATCGAATGGACCTCTTCGAGCCGACGGAAATGTGGTTGGCGTCTGGACTACACTGCTCATTATTATTCTAAAATGTTCTAAGGGTAAAAAAACATTCTTGCAAAAGTATAACCAGCACCACGCATGGTTAAGCTGTGGCTAGCATCAGACCATGTAGATGATGCTACTTTTTAAAAAAAGTTTCAATGAAGTGTTTTTAATGTGCAATCGTGGATTTAGAATGAGAAGTTCGTTTTTTTTTTTTAAATTGTGTTTCAGTGTGGTGCTATTTTTTACTTGGCAATTTGCTTCTGATTGTCCACTAATCTAACTTCACATTTAATGGTCTGGCCGCCGAAAATGTGATATGAACCATTTCACAATCTAATACTGTTTCAAATTCATCCACGTGAATCATGTATCTCACAATTATCTGGCCGCCATTTGTACCCTGGGATAATTTGTGCGTCAAAACGGAGCGACAATTACACTTTTCCTCAGCGCCAATCAGCGAGATCGCCTAAACGTAAATTAATCAATGAGCACCTATTTCAAATGCAAGCGATAAATCACATCTGTTGGATTTTATAATTTCGTGATATATTTGAATGTCATAATTTTAACTAATTTCAATTTGATGGGTGGTGTCACTCGATGAAAATATGAATGTTTTTCTTAATAACTTTTCTGACTATCTCTGGCGTTCTGGCTATGAAAGATACCTCTATTCAAGTAGTCTCCAAGTCTTCCCACAACCTGAACTCTATCCGGACTTTCAATCATATGTGCATCATAGATTACCTGTTTATATAAACTCTATACTTGCACAACTTAGACTTCTAGGCTCTATCAGGGGTTGCATACGTTTCATCATTTACTCAGCTGTTCATCCTGCCGACTTAGATCCAAGAATATCAATCATGGGTCAGCCAGCAATCACGGCAGTCAATAGTCAGTATTGGATGAGTCTTTTAAACTCTAATTGTCCACACGAGCTGCGCAAAGTTTCATTGTATGTCTTTCAGAATATACAAGTTAGAGCATTCGTTCTGGAGACGTGACTTTCTTGATACTCTTAAGCAATTACTCCCTTATGAAATTGTCTGTAATCTACTTCATTGTGTTCTGCAGTTTATACTAGACCCATATGATTACTATTTGTTTCTATTTGTATCTTATATTGGTACTCATTTGTATCGATCTTACGTCGAAAAACAAATTCTTGAATAAATAAAATAATAATATTCTGAATTAGTTTAAAATTACCTGGAATTCTTATAAACTTTATTGAATTCTTTGATTACTTTTAAATTCAAAAGAACATAATTCTTATTAATAATACACGTTAGTCGAATATAGAAAATTTTAGTAGCTTTTTGGTTTAGAAATTATTATGATGTCTGAGAACTGTATTTGAAAACGAAATTTCCTTTGCAAATAACTTCTTCTTTTCTCAAAAATACAACCATTTTGTGAAAAAACTTTTTTTTGTCAAAATTCTCTTCCCTTGATTGAAAATTCAACTCTTTCTTCGTAAGGCCAGCTGCTTTATGGAAACTCAAAAACTTAATTTCTTAACGTTTTACTATCTGGTCAAATTTGCTTTTTTATTTGTTGAAAATGATCTTGTGGTTTTAAAACGAGCTTTTCAGTTTGATGATTCAACTATCCTCGAATAAATTCGTCTTTGCATGTTCAAAATTCAACTGCTTGGTGAAAAATTCTATTATAATGCTAAAAAGTAATTTCTTTGTTGTAAGCTGAGTAGTATATTATGCAAAAAGGGAAGAACATAAGTATACCTATTAGCATTATATAAATATAAGTCTGATAAATGGCCGGATTCATGCATGTGTTATATAAAATATAATAAAAATGATAGATATATTATAATAGTATATTCACCAATAGAGTGAAAGATGACCGCCAGAGTGAAAAAGAAACTATAGACCATCCTCATTTTAGCGAAGTAGAGGAAAAACTGATTATTGCTTCAGTGAATAGGTGATTAACAAATGTAACTAAAGAATATTCTATTGCATCATTAGAATACACGTATATACATGAGTTGTTCTTATCTTACCTATATGTGAGATGACGCCGTTATTATTTTGAAGATTGTCCTTCGGAGATAAGTATATCACTTTACATGTTTTATTATCATCATTTTAATTATTAAATTTTCATCTCAAATGAATGTTATAATTATAATTATAAATGGTTATAAACTATGTATGTAACAAAAAAAATTAAACATGAAAGAAAACAGCGGGTAGTAGGTGAACATATTAAAAAGGAAAATCTTTGAGAAAATCGCGTGATTTTTTCGAGATATTTGAAAAAAATCGACTTCTTGAAGGTTGAAGTTCAAATACGTTGTCAAAAATTAATTTTATTAATCAAAGATCCAGGTGTTTGGTTGAAAATCAACCATTTTTAGTAAAAATTTCAACAATTTTTTTCTAATATTTATTTCTTGTTTTAAATTCTCCCTTTCTGGTAGTAAGCTAATCTTCTTGATTAAAATTTCGAATACACGCTAAAAAGTTTAACTACTTTGATGGAATTTCATGTTATCAATTGTGTAGAAAATTGTAGTTTTCTCGCATCTCTGACACCTCGTGTTTTGATAACTATTCGGTATTTTTTTATTTCAGAACTGATACCTAAATATTCTTTGTAGATAGTTGTTTCTTAGATCGATTTCATTGAGATAAGAACATACAGATTAATGATCGACAAGTCGACATAGTGAAAGAGATTCGAAAAAAATGGAATTTTCTGCATAACATGTATATGAGTAGATAAATTTCAATCTAATAAATTAAATTTTAGAAATGTAAGAGAAATGAAAAATATATGATTAAGTGCCGACTTTAGGATGAATTAAACAAGAACTGTAAAGAAACAATAAAAATACATCAAATTACGTAGAATTGACTTAATTTGGAAGAACTCACGTGAATGTAAACAAAAATTCCAAAAATTCTGCAGAATTTAAAAGAATTTATACGAATTTAGGGTGAATTCGAAATTAAATCTCGTGAAATTCTATTGAATCTGCCAATACTTCTTAAAATCCTTGACAATTATTCAAAAACCTTGAGAGCTTTTAAAATCCTACAAATAATAAATTAATAAAAAAATGTCATATCAATTCAAAATTTAAGTTATAAATTACTTTTTAGTATTTTAAAATTCCCTAAAATATTTCAAATTCTTTGAAATTCTTGAAATCACTTGAACCTTTGTAAAGTTCTTGAGAATCCCTTGAAATTTTCGAGAATCCCCTTAGATATTTCAAATCCTCAAAAATCTTTTGAAATGCCTCGAAATTTATTGAAGCTCTTAGAAATTCCTTTGGTTTTTAAAAATACCTCAAATATTTCAAATACTTTGAACTAATTGAAGATTCCTGGGAATCTTGTATGATATGCTAAAATCTTTCAAATTCTTTGAATTCTTTGATAATACCTTGAAATATTTAAAAATTAGTTTTAAATCATACAAGATCCATGAATTCTTCTGAAAAAATTCTTAAAACTCTATTGAAATATTATAATATCCCTTGAAATTACATTAAATCTGCTGATATTACCTGAAATCCTGGAAAATTTATAAAAATACCTTGCAAGCTTTCAAAATTCCTCAAAATCATTGAATTCCTCCGAAATCTTCTAAAATCACTTGGGATTTTTCGAGATATTATAATAGGCCCTACAAAATCGTGCCATATTTTCCAAAATTCCAGGAAACTTTTTAATACCCCATACGAATTTCTCAAATACCTTAAAATCAGTCAAGTCCTTGGAAATTCCTGCAATTAAAAAAAAAATTTCAAACAGCCCTCTTGAAAAGCCCTTAAATATTTAGAATCTTTTTCTCAAATTTGTGATCGAAATGAAATCTAAGTTTTTATGAATAGTTTCATGCAAAAAGAGCATGAAATACATTCAAAAATCAAAATTAGATTTCCAAACTACCTCCTTTTCGGCTACCCTAAGGTATTTCAACAACTTTGAAATCTTTTGGAATGCCTTCAAATTTGTAAATATCTTGAAAATTCATGTATTTTGTTCAAATTGAATCTTTTTTCGTAGGAAATTAATCTTCTTTGTTAAAAATTTATTTGTTTGAAAAAGTAATTTCTTTGGTTGAAAATCAGCTATTCGTAGCACTCTAAAATATAAACAACTTATCGTGGTTACTTTTTTCGATAAAAAACAAAAAACCATTGTTACAGCATTTACAAAATTAAAAGAGAAACGAATATGAAAATTTAAAGTTAAACAACGCGCGATATGAAAAAAGTCTGGAGAAGAGAAACGTTGAAAAAATTTTCTCAAAAAACTGAAAATTCAAATTTTGATCAAAAAAAAAATTATGGTATGGTCAACGGCCATACCGCGCTGGAAGCACCAGTTCCCGTTAGATCACTAAAGTTAAGCAGTGTTGGGCGCGGTTAGTACTTGGATGGGTGACCGACTGATACTACTGCGTTGTTGTTGGCGGTCGTGGGTGTGGTGAGCCCATTTACTACAAATCCACCTAAAAAACACTACCCGAATCGGGTAGTGTCACGCTTACCCCTGAAGGCTCGCCGAAAGGGAAATAGCTTAATGATATGAAAATTTCCATTTCGTGGGTAAACTATATAAGATACAGAAAAAAATGAATCAACAAAAATTGTGCACTCTAAAAAGATTACAAATTTCTCAGGAATCAGTTTTTGATAGGAAGTATAGTTGTTTTTCATTTGTAAAAAGCAGTATAAATTTTGGGACAAACGACATAAGCAACGAAAAAACAAAATAAACAAAATTGGTTTACACAAAAAAGAGCTACAAATTTGTTAGTATTTATTTTTTGATAGGACGCTTAGTTTTTGCTTCAATCGTGAAAAATAACATTGACAAAAAAAAAAATTAAATTTATGGAGGATGACGCAAGGCACGGAAAAATATGAAGTGGCCAAAACTGCGCATTCAAAAAGGATCTGCAAATTTCTCAGTATTTACTTTTTGGTACGAAGCGTAGTTTTTGTTTTAATCGTAAAAAATAAAATTTAAAAAAAAAGAATCAATTTTTTGGAAAATCGACACAGTCTATATAAAAATGAATAGAAAAAAGTTGCTTACCCAAAGAAGAGCTACATATTTGACATGAATAATTTTTCGACTGGATGCATAGTTTTCGTTTCATTCGTAAATAATAGCATTGGCAATAAAAAAATTAAATTAAAAAAAAATCACACAAGAGACGAAAAATCAGACAAGACAAAAGTTGTTTGAACAAAAAAGATCGATAAATTAAATTATACTTACAAATTGGCTTAGAACCTCTTCACGCTGGATCCGTATTTTTGGTTCAAATAGTAATCGTAATCGCGCTCGATAATATATTTACCTCGCGCTCAGCTTTTTTCGGTTTTCGCACATCGCGCTCGGCTTAGACAAAAAGAAGAAATTTAATTTCAAATATTATAAAATTGACAAAACCTGTATGTTTCAAGTGATTCTTAATTTTTTTTAAAATACAGATTAAAAAGGAAGTTTATTTACTCAAGACTCTATCGGCCGTAAGGAACACATTCTTATTACAATACCCACACCGTTTTTCACGTCAAAAAAAAAACGCTTAATTGCTTCAGAAACCATTTTGGTTCAACTTACTGAAAATACTACCAAAAAATCGAAAGTTATATTTGTAGCCAAACAGTGTTTGTTTTATCCATAGAATACTACATTTAAAAAAAATTACGTACAACCAATACCTTCTCATTAGGATGAGAATGCAAGAATTTGATTTCTTGTTTATAATGTAATATCATTTTTCACGATTGAAACAAAAACTACGCGTCCTATAAACAAATAATTCAGAACAAATTTGTAGATCTTTCTTCGATCGATAATTTTGGTCGAAACAATTTTTTTGCTCGCTTGCATAGTTTGACAGCAAAATGGAATTTTGTTTATTCATTATTTTTTATGGGGTCAAAATTCGAATTTTCAATTTTTCAAGAAAATTCAAAAAGTTGTTATGATGATCTTGTAGGGCATTCAAAAAGTTTTTTGTGACTTTTTTCATATCGTCCGTTGTTTGGCTTAAAATGTGCATTTTCGTTAGTTTTTTTGGATATTGAAAAGGCTAGAAATCTCATAATTTCCTTTTCATCGAAAAAACTTATAGAGATAAATTGTTCAGATTTTCTAATACTGCGAACTTCCGTACATAGAATTTTGAATTAAACAAAACATGATTTTAAAACTATTGAAAATGCTCTAACTTATTGAATTTTTATCAAAAACGGCCGGCTAACGAAATTGTCCTTTTCCTTTAGGGCTTAAAAAAATGTGCAATAGCTCAATCCAATCTGATCATTTTTTCGAAAGTTATCGTGCCTATAGGCAGAAAGAGAGACAGACTACAGACTACAGACTACAGACTACAGACTACAGACTACAGACTACAGACAGACCTTGGTAAAAAACTTGTTTCTAGCTCAGAGGGTCTCAAAACGTGGAAATTTGATGAAAATCGACTAATTCAAATTTTACATAAAACAAATATCAAATACAAATACGCATGCTACAATAACATTTTATTTAACACAATTTTTCGCCTAAATTATATTTACAAATATTCTTAGTACCACTATACGCTGGATGCGGATCTTTGACACAAATCCCATTTCTTTAACCCTCCGTTAGGCGCAACCCTAAAACTTCCTAGTTTAGACGCAATGTGCCTGACAGGCCACCTGTATTCACTCGAGAAGCACATCGGAAATAATTGTTATAGAAATTTATTTTAGGGGTTTTGGGGTCGCTGATTACGATTCTGATGTTAAAATTGCAACATTCATAACGGTGGATCCAATATGACGACTATTGAAAGGCAGAATCGCAGAAATAGCAATTTTCTTTTAACTCGTCTGAAACTTGATGTACGGGGGTTTTTGGGGAATCAGCGAATTTGTGGGTTTTTTTTAATTGCACAAAATATATGGATTTTTCACGTTAAAAAAATTGTGGATCAAATATGGCAACCATTAAAGTCTCAATTCCCGATTTGTTCATTTTTCATAAACACTATACGCCATATTGCATCCGTGATTATGTTTTTCGTAAAAATGACGATAAATATGTTATCATCGACTCATGAAACTCCAGTATGGCAATTGTCATCGAAATCGAACAAGCTGTTTATACAAGTGTCCGCCATATTGCATCCGCCATTTTGTTTTTGTGTAGAATCGACATCAAATTCTTTACCGGCAACCCAAAAACCCTTGAGAGTAAAATTTCAAGTTTACATTATGAAAGCTTCTCTTTTTGCTAATTTGTTGGCGACTTGGTCCGCTCGGGTACAGGGGACCTGGCCGGTTTGAAGGATCATAGTCGCATTTTACGTAGACTGCTATCAAACTGATTAGAGGGTTTCGAAAGAACTTGTATTGATTAACGAATACTAAGAAGGTAAGGCCCATGTGCGCTCTGTAGTAGGAGAGATGAGCGGAAACAACTTTGGGTGGCCTGTCAGGCCGGTTGCGTCTAACGGAGGGTTAATTATACAAACAGGACAATAAAAATGCGTCAGTTTCAATACCTGTCGGACCGGGGTTTTTGTGGATGCCCGCCGGTTGCTTTGTTACGACGCCGTCAGTACGTGTGTAGCTTTCGAGCAGACAAGAGTGAACAATAAAGTACAGTGTCAATGGAAATCTGTCTCAAATAATTCTGTGGAACAACCCAACATTGGTCCAATCGAGCCGGATACTTCCCGCGCAGCCTATATACCTGCTACACCAGCTTGCTGCATCTTGCCAGCAGCCGACTCTTCGTGCTTCCGATGACGGCTACCCGAGCCCGAAGCTGAGAGCCCACGCACTAGACGCCCTGAACGTTACTTTTTCAGTCAACCACCTACGAGCCCACCCGGATGTCGCCATGGCCTCAGCCACTGGAAGATACGGCCTCTGGCTCTGATACGACGCTTTAGAAGCTACGCCCTCTGTCTTCTGTCTAGCGCATCGCTTCAGGAGATACGGCTCCTGGCTCAGTACAGTAGCTACGCTCTCTGTCTTCTGTCTAGTGCATCGCTTCAGGAGATGCGGCCCCTGGTTCAGTACAGAGACTTCCGTTTCGTCTTCTTCTTCCTCTCTTTTTACAGATGTAAGTCGGCTAAGGACACAGCGCGCACTAGGCGCTGTGCTGTTCCAAGCTGCCCGGAATATCCTTGACCGGTCTCGCGAGGAATTTACTGATGGCCTGGCACTCAGCAGCCTCGAGATGGTGGATAAGTATTAGAGGGACATCTCGAGTTATCACATGAAACTACTTCAATACCCGGAGACACAGGACAGCTATGACTCCCTCGACGACGAATACGCGGCGGCCGAGGACATTTACACCGTGGTCAACGGTCGACTGTACAATAAGCAGGCTCGCCCCGTGACCGGCCCCTCCTCCATCGGAACTTCAGCTTCAGTCTCCAGCACCAGGGGATCAGCCAGATTGCCAAGGATTGAGCTTCCTCAGTTCAGTGGGCGACGACAGGACTGATAGTCCTTCCGAGACCTATTTCGCGCACTTGTGCACGATGAGCCGACCTTGAACGACGTTGAGGGGCTATTCTTCCTCAAGTCGTGCGTTAAGGGGGAGGCACAGGAAGCGCTGACCTGCATTCCAATCACCGGACCGAACCTAGCAACAGCTTGGGCCGCTCTGAATTCTCGTTACGAGCAGCGACGAGTATTTATACACGACCACCTCAAGGCCATCCTTGACATGAAGGCTCTGAAGAAAGAGTCGGCAGTCGCTCAATGGGATGATTAATTCGTTACAACGGCTAGCCTCAATATGGACTCCAACACAAGGCGCGGTTGAGAGAAGGAGATTAGCCGAGCTGAGAGGACCACATCATCCGCTGCAAGGGGCATCCCGATATACGACCAGCTCACCACCTGCCTCCAACAGCGCTGTCTAATGCTGCAGTCGATCACCACAGGCCGCGCCTCCACAGTGACGGATATAAACGAGTCCAGTCCAGCTCCCGCGCCCTAAGGAGCATCGCGACGACCGCCGCTACTACCGGTCTCTGCCCCGCTTGCACAGAAGAGCAGTACCTTGACCGCTGCGAGGCATTCAGAGGCCTTGCCACGTCAGAGAGCAAGAACCTGGTCTTCAGCCACAAGCTCTGCTTCAATTGCTTGAGGAAAAATCACAGCGCGAGGACCTGCGCATGGTCGTCATCATGCAGAACGTGCGGCGGGTAGCACCAAACGCTGATCCACGAGGGAAAGCGAGCTGGAACAGGCCCCTTCGCCGCCATCCCTGCGAAGCGGCCTCGACTCGAGATGCGGCGAAAACAGGCAGCCACAGGCATGACTAGCCGTCCTGCCAACGGCCTTGGTCACCCTCTGAAATAAACGACTTCGAAGGGAGAAGGTTCGGGCCCTTCTGGACCAATGCTTCGAGGCCACACTCGTCAACATGGACATCGCCCAACGACTGGGACGAATTCGAATGTCGGCATCATTGGACCTAATTTGAACAATTTTATTGACTCACCCATCCAGATCTACGAACGGACGTAAAAATCTTCCGGACATTCAATCGACGGCAGACAGAATGCGAATTTTAGTGGCATAACGATTTACAGACGTGTAGCTATAAGTTAGGATAAGTCGAATATGAACTCACTTTTTTTTCCTGATTCCTCTGGAATTTCACTACCTGTTTTCTATCTCATTTTCTTTTAATTTGAATACATTAAAACCAAAACTAGAGTCAGTGCGTCAGTAATTCAAAAGAAACCCCTTTTCATCATCGATATTCAACGGTAACAGGGCAGCTGGAAAATGGAACATCTTGAATTAATAGGATGGTAATCACGATCCCACAAAATCTATCAAATTAATAAAATCAA
>CAKNWW010197258.1:0-10695 GCA_932074435.1 Andricus kollari
AAATAATTAAAATGTGTTGTTTTTTCATAACACTGTAAAGACCAAAAATTTGTTTATTTGGATTTTATCGACAGCAGTTTAAGAAAGGAGTTTGGTTTGTGTGATTCAAGATACTCAGTTCTTGGACGGACCTTTCCGTGAATGGTCTACCAATAATTTCAATTAGGCGAAGTGAAAGTGAAGTTAAAGTGAAGCAAAGATAAGAAAAAAATAAAATAAATTTTTTCTATAGGGAACCGTTGGTATACTACGCGTGCTCGATAGCTCTGCCACCGTTAATAAAAAGAAACTTGAATCCGAATTAACCTTGTATGTACTCCATGTAGACGGATTGTACAAGTGAGAATTATAACAAATTTAACAAGACAAAAACAGTAACGCGGTCGCGACACGATTTACACCCGACACTCGCAACTAGAAAAAGTTATACATGCTGGCGTTTCACAGCTATAGGGAAAACTTATCCACAAATTACGATACACAATCCGAGCGCGATAGTTCAGACAACACTTTTCCCAATACCCATACTCACAGATCGGACAACATGAGCTTGCTCACAGCAGACGATAAACTCGACCTACTCCTGTCTAGTATGGCAGTTTTAGAGGATGTAGTTTAAAAACTTACTGTCGAAAACGGCAGCCGGGTTGACGAAATTTTCCGAAGAAACAGACACGGATGGAGGTATTATCACTTCCGATAATAATGAGGAACACGAAATAGAATCCGCTAATCATCGGAAAATAAAAAGTAACGTAGGAATGAACGATGAGAATGAGGAGAACAGCGCGGACGAAGAAAGTAACGTGGAAGGAAACGAGAATGAGAACAGCGCGAAGGAATCACGCGAACGACAAGAAAGTCGACCACTCGTGCCAATAAGATCGCTTAGTGCCATCCCTACCAATGATATTGAAAGTAACGTGGACGAAACACGTGAAACTGTGAGACTGCCGAGAGCTCAACCACCCGTGGCTCTGAGACAGCCCACTTCTGGTACTATTCCCGCTATGGAAATAATAACAACTAGACTACGACCAGAATGCAAAATTTCAAATATCAGCGGCAGATTATTATCCATCAGGGGTAAACACTCAAATGTATTGATTTACAGCTTACTGGTCGATTCTGGTGCAGCGATTAATCTTATTAAGGAAAAAAATGTGCCAAAAGAAGTCAAGGTATTCCCCATGAAAAAATATTTCGTCATGGGAAAGGACCGACACTACTCACATTATGCCACTTACATTAATTACTTTGGAAAAAACATCTTTTTCACATAGTAGATGATGATTTTCCTTTACCAGAAGCCGGAATCATAGGGTTATCCTTTTTTAACCAATATTCAAGATATTCTGTTACGCCGCAACACAGCTCAAATCAACAGAATAAGCATTGATGAACCTGACCAAGAAGTATTCATTGAGGATAAACCCAACATACCGGACGGGATTTACTCAATCAAAGATAGTCAACTAATAGTCCCCTATTACAACTATGACAGGAACCACACACTGATAAAAGTACCGAAAGACGAACCTATCCAGAATATACGGGAAGTACATAGGGCAACTGTCACTCAGAAGGAAGCAACAATTGGACATTGACTGACAAATTTACGAGATAAAACTAGGCTGCAACACATAGAAGAGGAGATCCGAGAACATTTATGGAAAGGCATAGCGTCTTACAATGACATCTTTCATCTGGAAGGAGACCCACTGCCCTGCGCCGACCTAGTGGAACACGAGATTGTCCTTAAATCAGGAAAAATAGTCAACATCAAATCATATAGGCCGCCGGAGTGTCATAAAGAAGAAATATCAACACAAATGGGAGATTTGATGAAAAAGGAAGTGATAAGACATGCCACGTCACCTTCTAACTCCCCCATTTAGGTAGTACCATAAAAGGCAGACGCTTCGGGAATGAAAAAATGGCGAATAGTCATAGACTTTAGAAAGATCAACGAGGACACAGACCAAGATGCATATCCCCTACCAGTAATAGATGATATCCTAGATCAGTTAGGAGAAGCTCAATTTTTCTCGGCTTTTGATTTAAGCTCCGGTTTCCACCAAATACCTATGGCAGAAGAATCAAAAAAATATACAGCTTTCTCAACACCCGAATGGCACTTCGAGTTCGACAGGATGCCATTTGGATTAAATAATGCCCCAGCCACATTTCAACGAATGATGGACGGAGCATTAAGAGGACTAGCAGGAAAAATATTTTTTGCCTATCTGGATGACATAGTTATATTCGGATCTAGCCTGGAGGAACATAACAATAACCTCTTTACAGTTTTCGAAAGACTGAAACAGACAGGTCTAAAGCTTCAGCCCGATAAGTGTGAATATCTACGCCCAGAACTTGAATACTTCGGACACATCATTACCAAAGATAGAGTAAAACCCAATCCAGCAAATTTAGAAGCAGTGCAAAATTTCAGACTGCCTAGAAATGTAAAAGAAATCCAATCATTCTCAGGACTAGCTGGCTATTATCGGAAATTTATACGGAATTTCTCATGCATAGCGAAACCTTTGACAGAGCTAACGAAAAAAGATACAGTATTTAAGTGGTCACTCGAATGTCAAGAGAGCTTTGCGCTTTTAAAGAATAAACTTTGTGAAGCTCCAGTGCTGAGATACCCCGACTACTAAAAAGAGTTTCTATTGACAACCGACGCTAGCAACAAAGTTCTAGGGGCAATTCTTTTCCAAGAAGGACACCCATGCTGTTACATTTCAAGAACATTAAATGGAGCAGAACAGAATTACAGCACATCCGAGAAGGAACTTCTAGACATCGTTTGGGCAGTTAAACGACTCAGGCAGTATCTCCTAAGAAGAAAATTAAAAATTCAAACTGACCGCCAAGGTCTGACATGATTAAATAACGTCAAAGAGCCTTCGTCTAGATTACTAAGATGGAGATTCAGACCAAAAGAATACGAATATGAAATCCAGTACGTAAAAGGGAAGGAGAACAAAGCTGCTGACTGCCTATCACGATTGTTTCCAATCACGAATCCTTCAGATAAAGATGTTCAGGAAAGTGGTTCAGGAAGTGAGCTCTCCGATGAAGAAACCACGAGCGCTTCAGGAACAACGAAACCAGCCGTGGCCAAGAAAATGGCAGCAGACGATCTCGTATCTGATGAAGAAAATTTATTGGATCAACGAGAAGGCTTCTATCAGGATTATGTCGCATGGAAGAAAGAGAAAACTCCCACCCGGGAAGTAAAGAAACCCAATGCCTGCAGAAAACTGTGGATAGGAATCACGAAGTCTCAATTTGGAGATTATCAGGAAGAGTTGTGATTAAGATTACTCAACCTTAAAGTCAAGGACTTCATAGATAAGAAATTGACAATAGTACGTCTCCAGTTCGCAGACCCAATGAATACACCATTAGAAAAACTCAAAATTCAAGAAATAAGAAGTTTTCTATGCCACAGATACCCCACACTTAGCTTCCACACATGCCATAATGCCACGAGAGATCTGACAAATGAAGAAAAGAAACAGGTAATTAAGGAAGCGCACGGATCCGCGATGGCTCAGCATTATGGTGAAAACAAAACTATTGAACGAGCAAGAACAATCAGTCAATGGAAAATCATGGAAGAAGAGGTAATTCACTTTGTAAAAAAATGCCCGGTCTGTCAGTTGCAAAAAACAACCAGGAGCAAAAATTAGAGTGAAGCTATTATCCCCGACACGCCAGTTGACCCCAACGATAAAATAGCTATGGACATTTTCGGGCCATTGCCAACCACACGTTCGGGAAATAACTATGTCCTATCTATCCAAGGCCAACTCACCAAATATCTTATATATACATGTTTGGGTCCCCTAAACACATACTCACCGACCAAGGAGCCAACTTTGTTTCAGAACATGTCCAAAATTACGAGAATCTGTTTAGAATCCGACATATCAAGACTTCCACCTATCATCCACAATCTAACGGAAGTCTAGAAAGGTCACACTCAACCCTGAAAGACCTAATAAGAACATGCATGGAGGACAATACAGTTGAATAGGATAACACACTGAAAATCGTGACCATGGCTCATAATACTATGAAACATGAAGGAACTAGGTATTCTCCTTTCCAACTCACTTTTGGAAGAGAACCAAACATCCCTTCTATGTTGAGCACAACACTTTCAATGAAGTACTCGGACCTTCTTCAAAAGTGGAAAGATAGGCATGAAAGATATCTTAACAGAGCCAGAAAGAGAATAATGTTGCAGAAACAAAAGTACAAGAAACAGCAAGATGCAAGGATTATAAAATCACAAGGAATTTATGTACCCGGAGACCTGGTGAAGCTTATCAACCAAACATCTGTCAACAAGCTCTCTCCTAGTTGGAAAGGGCCCGCGGTTATCTTAGAAGCAATAGAAAATAACAACTACAAAATTAGTTTTGAGAATAAAACTCTAACCATCCATGCTAACCAACTAATGCCATACTATACATAATTTCAGATGTTCCTCGTCTGGATTTTGTTAACGCAAGTGGGAGCGAGTCTAGGAAATTACATAATAACATACATCAACGGAAACACCTTTTTAGAGGAAGAAGGAAAAGCCCACCTTTACCACGAAAAATGGAATCTCGTCATATCTGTGAACACAACTAACACACAGCAGAGATCTAATCTAATAGCCAACACACTCAAAGTTGCAGTTAAAGCCTGTGATTCTAGCTGCGCCGAAGATTACGAGATAAGAATGGTAGGTGAACGGTATGAACGACTACGCCAAAGAGAAGAGCTACTCCAACAGGTCATGGGTATTCGACGAACCAAAAGAGGATTGATCAATGCTGTGGGAGAAATATCTAAAAGCTTATTCGGAACCATGAGCAACAGTGACCTTGAAGCTATCAATAAAGAACTTGATCAACTTTACTCAGATAATAAGGATTTAGCTATGGTAATGCAAAATCACACTAAAGTCCTGAAGTTAATGCTGGACTCTTCATCGACTGACTACAAAACTTTAGAAGGAAAGTTGCAAGTCGAATCTGAGACCGCACATCTGATTAGAGGTAGTCTGAATAACAACACCAGAAATTTGTTCATAGCTTCTAAATTGATTGTATGCGGAATCCTGATTGACGAATTACATGACGATATCGAAACGGCATTAGTTGCCATAAATAATGGTAAACACGGTATAATTCATTGCCAGATTGTTACACCTAAAATATTAATGGACACGATCTAAGAGTTTGAGACCATTCATCGAACTCGCTATCATTTTGATGCAAACCCGGAAAGCTACCAACACATCCTCGACCTCAGCGAAGTCAACGTAGCCTTGATCAGGAAAACTTTGACGTATGTGATCTCGATACCCGTACTCGAGAAAGAAGAATATGTGATTACTCATGTGATCCCTATACCTCAGTTAATACGAAACACTCACATATCACTTATACCCGAACACGAATACCTATTTGCCAGCAAAACTTCCTACGTTCCCATCGATCGCGAAACACTCAGTACATGTAAATCACTTGCCGAATATAAAATTTGTAACCGAAATCAACCCAACTATAGGCTAATAGACACAAATAACTGCGACGCTAGTATTCTTAAGAAATATCAAGACTCTGTAGAATGTAGCTTTTCACCTTTCAAACTACATAGTGAGAGTTATATACCAACTACGAAAGGTTATATACTTTTGCCCAGTAAAAAGTTAACTTTAGATTTTCTCTGCCAAGACTCTACAACCTCGATAGAAGTATATACTAACATTTATATTCAGGGTTCAGGATGTAAAGTTATATCAGATAATGTACAACTTTATTTAGAGAAAACGTCTACCTACGAAAAAACCATTGTATTAAACAAGACGTATGAAACACCTTACGATAAGAATTCGCTAGATAAGCTAGAGAGCCACCTAATAACTCTACCTCGACAACTAGATGTTAACGTGCTTAAGCAGATGAGACTAAGCCTAGATGATACGCAAAACTTGTTAAATAAGATCGCTTCTCATCATAGAATACAGACTTGGAAAGAAAAGGCCTACGAATGGTTACTGTATATAGGATACACTATCATAGGATTAATAATTTTATTTACCCTGATGAAATTCGGAGTTTTCGAAAAAATCAAAAACTGCCTTCCAAAAAAGCTATGCTTCATTTGCGTAAGAACTCAGGTTCAGGTCAGCCCCATTGTGCATTATACAAGCGCTCCAACCCATGAGGTTTTAACGGAAGTACCTATACCTGCAAATGTACCACTATCTTCAAATGTACCACTACGAATTAAAAATAGAAGAGTTACATTTTAGGGACTAAAATCTGTCTAAACGGAGTGGCGTAAGGAACTTATAAGAATTTGGGAAATCTAGTGTAGAATAATGTGGAAAATAAAGGTCATTGTCCCCTGAACTCCCTCCACAATATATTTTAGGACCGGTCTATGCGAGACGTAACATAAGAGACGTTCGTCAGTCTTTCGGCCTCCCTCAGCCAAAGTTGTATCGTCTTAGAAACCATCACACTAAATAAAGCATACATTCACTATTAAAAGGGTAACAAAGTGAATTCATTACCCTCACCCTGTTACACCGGCCAATTCGCCTTCTTATTTGGCTGCGAGACCCGACTGGGGTTACCAACACACGTTTTTCTACCAAAACTAAGAATTAAACAAATTTCGATTTCAAAATATATTCACTGTCATTTTTAGGGGCTACTCTAAATTGTAATTATTAAAATGTTGATGCCATTTATTCAACCACTGTATTTATTTTTTTAACATACAATAAAAATTATCCCCATGAAATTCTGACGTGTAAAAATCTCTAGAAATCATCATGCAAAGGAGCAAGAAACTATCCATAAAAATGTATGGCCTCAGGTCATAAAACCTAATGAATTTTTTTAACTTCCTAATTATTCCCCTCATAATAATCGTTAAATTCGTTGACGATGTGATATTCGTGAGTTGAATAATAATACTAATATATAATACATATAGGAATGACTCACCGGAGAGAAGATAAATTCCTTCTTGGGCTTATAACTGACTGTATCGTTTCCATTAAACGTAACATCGACTTTCTCCCAAGTTTCTATGTACACGTATGGGCCAAGCTCCTGCAATGCTGGTTTTTCACCATTGTTAAGGAACTCATCAGCATTCGTTACATTATAAATATAAACGTGCATCTGTGGGGATACAGGTGGTGCTCTCCACCAATCAAATGCCTTGTTGCCTTCCTTCAGGGCTACTTGTTTATTTATCACTAAATTAATCAGGTTCGGGAATAACGCTGCCAGTATGGCTGCAATTATTATTAGGAGAACTCCAAATGCAATTGCTGCCCCTGAAATCAGAAATATAAAAAAAAATTAAATTTTCGCTAAAAATATCAATATAAACACTGAGGCGTATTGAAAAAAAATGTTCATTCAGAAAATTAGTTAGTGGTGCATTATAAATATAGCATTATAATGTATTCATTAAAAATATCCACAATAATCGTAAAATTATTTGAATTGACGGCTGAGATTTAAATATTCCATCAATTACTAAATACTTAAATTTTCATCAATAAATTTAAGAAAAACTACACCTTAAATCTAGGCGACATCAATCAATAGTCAAAGAAAATCTATTTTGGTGAATAAATAAGGAAAATAAATATTTGTATGCCACTACACTCTAAACTATGTCACGTCCATTATACTTATGTACGCCAAATTACGCACTTCAACGTAAAAGGTTATTTTGAGACTTTTGGGCCAACGTTACGCATAGTTTCATGTAGACGAGCGCGCCAGCATTAGAATGGCCAATAATGCATAAGTACGCGACCAATAACTATATTATACGTCGCGAATTAAAAAAAAATCATGCCTACACTGTACATAATATATTGGCACACTTAAGTACATCTAATTTATCGCAAAACAGAATAGAAACCATTCTATCTTAAACTTGCGCATCTAGGTAGGTACATATATCTACGCCTGGCAATATATTGTGCACAGTTCACGCATGATTTTGTATTCTTCGCTACGCATAATGTAGTTATCGGTAGCGTATTTTAGCATTAATGGCCATTATAATGCTTGTACGCTTATCTACATGAAACTACGCGCAATCAGGTTCCAAGGGCTCGATTAAGCCTTTTTATGCCAAAGTGCGTAATTTGACACACAAAAGTATAATTTACGTGTAATAGTTTAACGTGTAAAGGCGTAAAAAAATTTATACGCCAGAAGTGCTTAATGCGCATCGTTTGGCGTAGTTCAGTAGAGCATATTCTGGCGTATTTCGGCGTTAATTGTCATTGTAATCACTTACATTATTATATGGAAAATTAGTTGAAATAAGTTAATGTATTTTTCGGCATATTTCAGATTGGATTAGCGTAAAAAAATATCCACGTCGGAAATCAGAAATTACAGACACTGGTATTTTTTGGCGTAGTATTACGGCGTAGTTTCATGGCGTACTTTGGCGCAGCTTTTAACGTAGTTTAGCCTAGTTTTTTTCCACTAGGGTGTACACTGATTCCAAGTGACTCAGAGACTTCATGTGAATTCAAGTGACTTCTGCTCGCCAGTGACTCCATGGAAGGTGTGCACCTGACTTCACAAGTTGCTAAACCCTCATAAAAATATTAATAATACAAAAAAACGTTAGTATGTCGTTGACGAAGATGAAAAATTTGTTTTTGTTTGTTTTGCTAATAATTTTTGAAACAATTTTCGTTAAATATTTTCAAAAAAGACAACAACAATATTTAATTATATTGGATTTTGGGTCAAAGTAATCAATTTATGTAAATTTCAAGCAATAATATTATACCTTGCATTTTACAATAATTAGTTTTATATTTTAAAGAAAGATCCATTTTCTTTTCAAAAAGTGTGTGTGTGTTAATTTTTTTGCTAATAATCCTTTCACATTGCTAATTTGCAACACAATATTAAAGAAACCTTTTACAAAATACTTTTTATAAAATAATAAAAAATCCACTAACATTACTTCTTGATTAAAAACCGGTAATTAGTATGACAAAGCGAAAAGTATTGAAAAGCGATTCATTTATCATATTTGCTACATGAAATCACACCTTTTATAGGAGAAATAAAAGAACCTCTAATAGTTATTCATTTCTCGAAACTTGATTAATATAAACTTGCTTCGACGGTACTAATTACTACATTAAAAATATTCTTCTCCTAGACCTTTGAACAATAATGAAGAAAAATACGTTCTTGAGATTAAATTTTTTTTAACTATGTAATGATCATATCTACGATAACTATAATAAAAGAGTAAGTTGTTTATCCATACTATGTTTTTAAAAATACATTCATTTTTTTCTAATCTTATAAATACATTTTTTACTATTTACCTTTTGATACCTTTTGCATAATTGATATGCCTGTTTCTATAACTGAAACATTATTAGAAACAATTAAAAACCTGGATGTGTATAATCAACTCTGTCAATAGTGCCGCAAATGTTTAAGCTTTTACGACTTTTCTCGAAAGAGCCGTGACCCCACTCTTCGCGCGTATCGCCCTCTGAAACGGTTATAAATAATCGCATCGCTCTCTCGCAATAGTGCCACACACAGCAACGGCTTTTTATCCATGGTTTTGTATATCTATTATACTTTTCACTTGCCTATAATTATTGCTTATTGATCATGGATAAGTTTTTCATTAATGATTGAAAATTAATTTATTAGATAATCGATCAATAAATTGGCAAGTTATTATTAATTATTAATTTTTATTTGATCATTAATAGATCAATTATTAATAATCAATTAAGAATTAAGAATCATAAATTACTTATCATTATTGATGATAATTATTATTTTTCATTACTTTATGATTAATTTTTAATTATTATCTATTTAATTATAGAATCGTTAAGTTATTATTCACGATTATAATTTTTATTTAATTATGAATTGATTTATGACTAAAAATAAATTATGAATTAATAATTATGAATTACTCATTATTATTGATTTTAATTATTATTATCAATCATTATCAAAAATGATCATCAGTTAAATCGAATAAATAATAAAATAAATTGAATTAAAATCAAAATATCAGTTATCAAAAATGATTATTAATAATTATTTAGATATGATGATTGATTGATATTTCTTATAATTATTAATTTTATCTCAAGTTTCTGGTTAATAAAAGCTAGAATAAGCGTTCTGTATTTGATGAGTGTAACGTAGCCAAGGCGTGATAATAAGCATGTGTCAATTTAGAGAAATAAAGAGTTTGAGTAAAAAAATTGTAATACTGTGCACTGTACAACATTCTTCTGCATCATATTATTTATCATACGAGTGAAAATGAAAATTCGCGTTAATAATTGACTTTCATTTTAAGAACGATCAAATATCGAATGGAATCTTGTAAGATCTTTTCTGAAACATGCAATCTCTTCTTAAATGTTTCATCTTTTCGCTAATTTTTTTGTGCTGCATAACACAAGGTATTTGACCTTAAACATATACACACAGATTTATTTAGGAAAGTTAGAACGCCTTAAGTTCTGGGAAAATGAAAAAAAAATAATAATAAATGCGATTTAAACTCAAAAAAGTATAATTCAGATTGATATTAAAGAAATAATTCTCACAACATATTATTCGATAT
>CAKNWW010197267.1:0-13395 GCA_932074435.1 Andricus kollari
GTTCGAATTCATTTAATCCTTAATTGATTAATATTGATGATATTTTTATAATTTTAAACAACAAAATTTTTTATGTAATTAAAATAGGTATATTTTTTTTATTAAAAATTACGTTTTTTTGCGGATTTCGAATTGAAACATAAATTAAATGTCATTTATTAAATGTAAAAAATACGGAAAAAACGATGTTTTGACACATAACCACGAGCCATCCGTTGATCGGCGATCGACAGACGTCGGATGCACTCGGCTGCGCTCGGTCCAAGACTCGATACCGTCTGCTAAATCAGTTAGTAATATTTGGGAGCAATTTTAATAATTGGTATTAACCTTTGTTACAAAAAATAGAAAATGTCCATAATACACATCGTGTTCCTACAGACAATAGTAATTTCTTCTACATATTTAGTATATTATGTTATTTAAAATACTTATTACTTTTATTTTTTTTGTACAATTTATTAATTTCTCTACGAATTTTTCCTACATCGGATTTTACTACAGAAAATAGTAAAGCTTGCTATTACCAAATACTAAATCTTCTTATAAAAATAGTATAACTTATTATTTATGCATTAAAATGTCAAAATTTAAGCATTTTGCCCTCATTTGCTATCCGTTTCAGTAATTTTTCTAACCTAAAGTTTCTCAGTGCACACCCGTAAAATTGGTTAAATTAAATTATTGTTCAACAACTGAAGCGTGCTCTACAACAGTGCATTATGCACCACTCGTCATGAGGGTCATTTAATATGTGAATATAGATAGAAAATCTTCAACTCATTATATTATTACCTGTTATCAGATGAAAAGACGACCTTCATAGAATTTCCCTCGGATGTTAGCAGTGGCGGTAATCTAGTTCCGCAGTATGTACCATGCTTTCTAAGTATGTCATCTCCAAGTTTACTAGCTACTTCAACCCAATCATATTCACATTCTTGTTGATACACGTTATTGCCCTCCAGGTCAAAATGGGTGAAGTTTAAAGTTATTCTGTACTGCTGTGGTGCTATTATCTCCCACACGCAGTGTTTATTATCAGGATATGTTTCCGGGAAGGAAGGACTGGTTATCGTACCATTTTTCATGTTGAAGATACCGCCACAAGCATCTTGGAAAATAACATGTAAATTATTTTCAATGAGAGCATTAAGGTTTTATTACTTAGAACGTTTAAAACATTTACAGAAAGTACCAAAAGTTGCCGATAAGTTTCCATGAATTTTCATACATATATACACGCAAACACCCTGGCCCCCACGTCATACACTTTCCGAGTTTTCACGTATCCTGATACAACTTTTGTCACGCTTTGATGAACCTCTTCCCTCTTACAGCGTTACTTATTATTAGTTTAATTTCATGTAGGGATCCAAACTTATGTCCTTGTAAATAAGTTTGGTTGGATTAGATTTTGAAGTGATTGGCGCAGTCAGCCAGCTAGTTGCTAGAACACATGGGCCCGACAACCCCGCAAACATGAAAAACTAACGAAATGTCATCATTTCAGGAAAGCTCAAATTTGTTGTGTATGTAGTACCTACAATAACATTTACGCAATTACCGTTTAGCCGACTTAGTGCGACAACCTAGCCAGCCAGCCACCTTTGGCAACTTGTCGAAAAAATAAAGAAACTTAAGCATTTTGTAAAGTATACATTTTGTGTGTGAATAGGACCTACCGTACCATTTACGAAAATACCGGCCAGCCCGCAAAGTGCCAGAACATGACCAGTCAGCACCATCCCCCCTGCCTCACTGTGGCCAATATATAAAAAAAGCTAGTGCCATTAAATAATTTTTGGTCAGCTTACATTTTTGCGTGAGTAGTACCTACAATGACATTTACGAAAATAATGGTCAGCCCGCCCAGTTTCGGGACCTGGCCAATCAGCAACCTCTTCTAACATCTCGAAAAACTAAAGAAAAGGCACTTTAGGAACGCTTAAATTTTGTACGTGCCTAAATTTTGGGTGTGAATTGTACCTACAATAAAATTTACGAAAATACCGGTCAGCCCGCACAATGCCAGGACATGACTACTCAGTCCCGCCCCTCCCCCACACTGACCAATAAGTAAAAAAAGTCAAGGATCATTAAAGCACTTTTGGGTACCCTACTAAAAATTTGCGGTCGCAATTGCGGCCGCATTTGCGAGCGCGTATAAGAAACAGCATTTGCGGCCGTATTTGCAGTCGTATTTGCGGCCGCATTTCGAAATATTATAATCCAATAAAAAATTTGCGTTGACTTAACTTTTATTGTCTGAGGTTTAATTAAATAAGCACAACCGTGAATATTTATCAATTAAAGAACAAAGTTTATTGAAATACGTTGTAAAATTGCTCGTAGAAAATTTACAAAGTACACAAATGGTATGTTTCACGGAAATAGATACGTTTATGTGATGCATGACATTTTTAAATTGATGATTATTGATATGATTAATAATTAGAAAAAATTGGCCCGAAAATGTGCTTATTATGCAGACAATAAAATCTTTTTGAACAAACCGTGCAGCAAATTTATCTAAGGCTATTACTGCTGAAGGATAGCCAGGTTAAAAATAGTATTTTTCTATACAAGTGCGCGATGATGGCAATCCCCGCACGAGTCGGAGGGCGCAGCAGGAACCTGAAGGGCAAGTCGACGTGAACCAAAGATGAACCGAAGGGTGGTTGTTGTGCCTTCCCACGAGTGAGTCATTGCTATCTTTCGACACGAGTGCCAAACTCCATTTTTTGTTACACTTGCATGGAAAGTCTCATTTGCGCGCCATGTACAGACTTCCAGAGGAGGCTTAGGCGAACAGTGCGAGAAAGTCTCGTTTCGGTGCCTGTAGATGGTGCGCGAAAGGGCTCTTTCGTGGAAGTGTTGCAAACAATATATTATTTTTAAATGTTTTTGTTTGTCGAAAAGGATGGTGCGTGGCTGGGAAGCCGGTAAGGAAAAATACAATATTTTCGTTAAAAAGTAATTACTATTTCCATTTAAAATTATTTTTCAGTAATAATATTTAAAGTCCAATTAATAAATTATTCTCACTGTCTGCTATTACGGACGTTTCCATTATACTAGCCCTAGCCCTGTGCCTGACCGGTTGTCTTACAAAAAATCCGTAATACTAGGCAGTGCCTAAATTATGAATCATTGATGACTAAAAATGATTGAGAAGATTAATATTGATTAATATATATTAATTCATTGTCGAGGACTTTCGCAATTACAATCGTTGCCTGTTATCCACGATTAATAATGCACACATTTCGCCGAAAAAATACCCTCTCAATACGCTACAATTTTGCGTTGTCGCGATTTTGAAGTCCAGAGTTTATTCCATGGCATTACGTCTATTTATATACAATTACAGGTACATTACTTAGCGTAAATTTTTCTGAATGGAGTTCTTATAACTATCAGTTGTTTTATCACAGTTTCAGTTTGTGTAATAAAGCTCTAAGTATGAAATAAAAAACTTCTCTAAATACGTTATTCTGTTATTCTGTATTCTCGTGTTCCTAAAGTTTTGGGCAATTTGGCTATGAAGTACCGGTAAACGTCCGGCGATGGCGCCACATCGACTTCAACACAAGCGAACTTCTTGTCAGTGATAAGACTCACACTGACTCACACAAAAATCCATTGAAAAAGCCGGCCACGTTCCTTCTCGTTAAGAGGACGGGGAAAATGATAAAAGGGTCCTACATTTAATCTGCAACAGATTACGGCACATGTTCTGCCCATTTTTTCTCTGAAACACATGTTATTATTTTAATACCTCATTGTTTACTATAATATTAAACATTAAAGTATGAGAAACTTAGGTTATGTTTTTATCACGTAAAATTGTTAAACTTTTAGATGTACAAATATTATAAACATACCTTCATGAAGTGCTTCTTCAAGTTAAACATTGCACACTGCTACACAGCATGTCATTGCACAATAAACATTTGCATAAATTGTAAATAAAGTTTTCATCACATACACTAAAACACTCTCTATCATTGACAAGAAGCTCGCTTGTGTTGAAGTGGACGTAGCGCCATCGCCGGACGTTTACTGGTACTACCATCAGGCACACGAGAATACATTGCAGTTTGGAGAGCCTGCTTGGAATTCACTGACGTTCAGGGGCCTCCACTCGAAGGCGAATGATTCCATATCCTCTCGTTGCATCTGGGCATCCAAATGTCGACGGCTTTTACATTTACGATCGATTATTAATCTTTCTCCGCATCTAAATTAGATATCAAATTGAAAGTTTTGGAAAATAAAAGAAAGTACCTAAATTGTAAGAAACGTTTATGTATTGATGAATTTTTACTGCTACAAAACAAAATATCCAAAAATTATTTTTTTTACTTGTAAAAATGTATTAGTACACTGTAAAAAAAGATTTGTGTAAAATTACATAGTTTCAGAAAACTACATATTGCATCATTGTAAATTTCACACAACTCATTGCGTGATTTTACAAAAGTGTGTGGAATTACAACTTCTAGCGATCTAAATAAATGGACCGTCGAACAGCAGTGTAATATTACACACTAGATACATAAAACATTGCACATTCCCTCGTACGAAATTTACATTCAGAGGGGAAAATTCAGTCACAGCATGTGAAAATACCATGGGTCGGTAAAATCGCATTCCTGTAATTAAAAATTACATGTATCTTTTTAATTTTACCCTGACAGAAACTTTAAGATTTTGGATTTATAATTAATGGAAAATTTAGAATAATTACCCTGGCGGACTGGCCGAATGCAAGCATTACGCTACAGCGTAATGCTAAATTAATGCCAAAGTAATATGGCATTATAATTATTGAATGAAGCAAAACAAATATGTTAACTGTTGAAATTATAATAATACGTTAAAATTTACGTTAAATGGTCATGCCGTAATTGCAACAAGTTGCTTTTTCAGCGTTAAAAAATAAAAAAAACAAAGTGGGCGTCATTGAAGTCGGGCCCTGCATGTTGGCACTGCACTTGAAGCCGCCGTTAGCAGACTGCAATGGCAGTCACATTATTTTTTCATTTTTTAACGCTGAAAAAGAAACTAGTTGCAATTACGGCATGACCATTTAACGTACATTTTAACTTATTATTATGATTGCAACAGTTTACATATTTATTTTGTTTTTTTTATTAATTATAATGCCATATTACTTAAGCATTACTTTGGCATTACGCTGTAGCGCAATGCTTGCGTTCGGCCGGTCCGCCAGGGTAATCAAATAATATGTGAATATGCAAGTGTCTCTCGATTTCTTTGTTTATCGATGCGTTCGTCCTCTAATTTTGGAGCATTTTGATTTTTAATACGAGTAAATTGTCAACCATGTTCAGCTTTGTTGACAGCTTTCACACAAAAATAGATAAAATTCCCCTACTAAAAAAAAGTCAGGAATCGTCACAAATGGTCAGAAGTTCTCAGGAACGGACTGGGACATCAAAGCGGCCCTGGAATTTTTTAGATAAGCGGCCCTTTTTGTACGCCCCCCTCCCCTCATTGTTAAGCTATAATGTATTGAGGAATATACTAATTTTTTGACAAGCCATAATCCCCCTACCCCCCTCATGCGTATATAGCGCTTCTTTCCGGCGCGTGCGCACTGAAACCGACGTAACTAATATCGGGACAGAAAGTCATGACACATGGGAAAAAGTATCTCCATCAGAGTGAAAAAAATCGCACTATGTTCGCTTTTAGGAAGGCTGATTTGAAATCTTTCTACCTGTTTGTTGATATTGTAAGAGCAACAAATCTGGAGAAGATCACTGTTTTCAATGCCTTGATTTGGAAGGTCAACTTTCAGCCGTTCCTAAAGTCGCAAAAATGTCCGGAAAATGGAAAAATTCAAGTGTATTAATTCTCTTTTTGTGAATGAAGCCTAACTTTGAAAATTTGAAAATATTAAAAACTGTAGTCACCAGAATTGTTAATGCAAGAAAAAAATATCGCCGGCTTGAATGGAGATATCGAGACGAATAAAGGTTTAAAAGAAAGAGCTCAGTAGCTGATAAAGCTCGGACCAATAAGAAGTGGATAAAATTGTATATTTTCCTGTAAATGTAACCTTCCGCGAAGAAAGGGTTCTAATGCGGAAAAAATCGATTTTCATTTTCTTACGCCAATCGATAGTTTCTGAATTACTCTTTCATTTCCAATAAACAGAAAAAGTTTAAGTTAATTACTTTTCTTGTTATTAAGCTACAAACATAGGCATGATAAGCGTACGCGGAGACCGAACTGGAGGCCAACGAAAGCCAGCCCCACCACTTACCACTATAGCTATACACGACGTGTCCGTGAGCTCCACCGACTCGCGCCAAAAAGTGAAGTAGACGTATCCCCACTACTCAAATGCTAACTTGCGGACTCTGCTACGATCCCGGTAACAAGAGAAGAATAGAGAAAAATTATTATTTTCAGATTTAAACAAAAGAGTGTACATTATTAACTTTTTTTGAATGTGCTAATTTTCCATTGGAAGAAGTGCCCAATGAAAGAATAGGTTTATCTCCGAAACCAATTCTTTTCTATTTCCTTAACGATTGCCAGTTGTCTTGAGTTCCATGCAGGCGAACATATTTTCCATTTTTTTAATTGCTCTTAATTCGAGCAGTAGACACACCTCTCATGGTTATTTTTAATTCCATAATTACATGATGTATTTTCGATTAATTTAATTCTTTCTAATCCGTCCACACAATGTGTGCACTTACATGATTTCTATTCCTCCGTGTGCAACATAAGTTTAGAAATTTCAATTTTTTTGTCATGGTTACTTTTAATTCCATACTTACATGCTTTATTTTCGATTATTTCAATTCCTTCTAATCTGTCCCTTTTTTTCTATTTCTTCAACAGACACACGTGTCACATGACAATGATGATGCCAGTCTAACTCAACGGGCCGTTCTAAGAAGACGCGTCTCTCAAATGTCAAAAAGTAAAATATTATTTTCCCAGTCGACCGGTCTTTTTGCGCGATTGTTTTGTAAATGTTTTTCCGTACACGCTCTATTTAAGCTCTTTTTCAAAATACCATTCAAAAATTAACAAGGATCTCTGAAGAATAAGGCAGAATCCAAGTCTAATCAAAAGATAATAATAAAAGTGACATTTCTCCACTTTTTAATTTCTCCCAATACGCTTCCATTACATTTTTCTGAGTCGATTAAAAGGACTAGCTTTTGCGTCTTCAAAGTGACATTATTCTCTTTCTTTCTATTCTTTCTTTTGAGTTCCTCCACTTTTTAGTTCCTCCCAATACACTTCCATTAAAATTTTCTAAGTCGATTAAAAGTAATAGGTTTTGCTTTTTTTTCTATTCGTTGGTGGAACTTTCGATGGAGGAAAATTCACGTATTAATGGGAATTCAGATTCTGAATTTTTTTGAATTCTGCTCTTCTTACCGGGATCGCCCGTCCTGTAAAATTCAGCATTGACGCATTAGGTCCCTTTCTTCGCGGACGGTCACGAATTGAATTCGCATAATTTGGACTTTAATGAGCTATGCTAAAGTCTCGTGAAGGAATGGTAGTACAAAAAAAAGGGTGACGCGTGTCCATTACCAATAACCAAAAGCCTATGACATAAATGATGTAATTATTCGAAAAAGGAAAATTTTTCACCTGACAGGTTCTATTTCCTCTGACGAAAGTAAAAATGGGTGCCTTAAAAGTCAAAGTGGAAGAGGTGAGCGGTGGCGACCTGGCAAATTCAGGTGAAATTTGTTGATATTGATTTTACAGGAAAAAGTTTCAAACAAAAGTTGGTCTACTTCGAAAGATGCATATTTTCATTCTTATATCATTTTTTGATAAAATTGAGACATTTAGAGAAAACATCGATTAAAGAAATACCAGAACAATCAAAAGCTGTTTTTCTGTGCAGCAAGTCATTTTTTCGAAAATTGTCAAGAGAGAAAAAATACTCCCCAGAAGGTTTACTCCAACATTACTGAGGAATATTTTATTCAAATGTTTATATTTACCAAATTTTTCCTTTCACCTGTTCTATCTTTAGTAATTTAAAAGAAGGTGTTCTCCAAATTGGTACATCAATAGTGTAAGTCTTGTGTAACAAATTGGCGTCAGCTACATTCAGGTGAAATAATAACTTATTCTGCTATAAACAATAATAAACAGGGTCACGTTCTCAGCTTCTAATCATCGTAGGAAAAGGACTTAGAAGGAATTTATCGAGCGGAACTGCTTGCAGAAAGAAGCAGAAAAAGTTTGTTTCCTTCTGCGAATTCTCTGCAAATTAGGTTTGACGGAGATTTACAAGAAAAAGAACTAAAAGTAGAAGAATTGGAAAAAAGGGTCCCTACAGATACAGTACGGTCCCCTACAGATACAGAGTATACGTCAGAGTTTTGGTTTCGGACTAGACCTGCCAATATGGTTGTAATTTCCTTTTCATTTAAAAACTTTTCAGATATCAGTATACATACAGTATATATGCTAAAATTCTATTCTACGTCTACAGTAATGATTAACTTACAATTAAGTTTTTGTAAATGGTTTTAAATAAGGCGTAATTTTTTTCAATTAATTGAAAAGAGTATTAAAAAGAGTAACATTCTCATTCTTAAATTTTTTAACTATTACTTTTTTCTAACGAACAAAATTGTAGGAAAGAACAAAATAGTATGCATTTTTGTAAAACATTACATTTTGTCAATTTCAATGTATTAATTCCATTGTACAATATGGAAGTACCAATTGTTTAAAATGTCAGTGCAATTAGGGTGGTATGAAAATTCGACTTTTGTTCACCCCCCCCCCCCCCCCCATTTGTTCGTTTCTGGAAAAAGATATTCCCAAGTTTTTTTTTTAAATCGGTCAACATTAACCCGTGACCCGGGGCTGTTGGAATTAACATGGGGTTTTAAATGGGAAAATTTTGGTTTTCGAAAAAATTAAAAAAAAGGAGGTACTTTTCATTAACTTTTTCTAAATTAAAGTTTGGTCACCTCTTTAGGAATGGTCAAAGAATCACGTAGTTTACTTATTTATATTCGATAAGTGACGATATTCCAAGTTGTTTAAAACTAATTTTCAATCGTTAAAATAATTTTACTGGTTTAAACCATTTTTTCGAGTGTGAATTGTCAAAAGTTATTATTTTTCGTTATAAAGCATACAGTTGATAAATTTCAAAGGATGGTATTTTTTGCCTAGCATATTTGTTAATTACTTCAACAATTTTTCCCGTGTAAATCGTACAAAGTTCTTTTCTGGAGTTAATGACACAATTAACAAATGTAAAAATTAATATTTTTTTTGTTTCGGATATTTGACCGTTGTTTCAATAATTTTCATTTGTTCAAACAATTTTTTCATCATTCGAAAAAGCTATTTTTTTCTCAAATTAATGTCGCGGGTAATGAACGTTAGGAGTGATCCTATTTGTGAAAGACAGTTCACAATTATTCAAACCATGATATTACTTGTCCTCCATAAGATAGTTATTTTGAAGATTTACAGAGGAAAATATTGTTTCAATGATTGAAAATTGTTTCAATAATTTTAAACTATCTTTCACACAAAATATCACATTTCTTGTCTTGCAATTACTTCTAGCTTGCATACATTATAAAACAATATCATTTTTCAACTTAGAAAATATTATAACACGCTTATTATTGATGGGTAAGTACATTTATTCTTAAACAAATTATACATATTATCATTAGTAAGTGTTATTTTTTAACAATATTCATTAGAAACAGTTATTTGTAATTGCATTTTATACAAGTTGAGTTGTAGAAACTCGGAAAGGAATAATTGAATTCTATTCTACTTTGATACACTTTTCAATTAATTGAAAATAGTACGCCTTATGTACACCATTTGCAAAAATGTAATTGTGAGTTATTCATTACTGTAGACGTAGAATAAAATTTCAGCATGTGTAGTATACTAATATCTGAAAAGTTGCTGAATGAAAAGGAAATTACAACCATTTGGCCAGGTGTAGTAGTAGTAGTAGTGAACCGTCCAGAAGCAAAATGTTTTTTTTCAAGTCTTCGCAGTTGGGGATGACTTGGTAATGGACACGAGTCACCCTTTTTTTGTACTATTATTCCCTCACGAGACTTTAGCAAAGCTCATTAAAGTCCAAATTATGCGAACTCAATTCACAGGAAAATATACAATTTTATCCACTTCTTATTGGTCCGAGCTTTATTAGTTACTGAGCTCTTTCTTTCACACCTTGATTCGTCTCGATATCTCCATTCAAGCCGGCGATAATTTTTTCTTGCATTAACAATTCTGGTGACCACAATTTTCAATATTTTCAAATTTTCAGAGTTGAGCTCCATTCACAAATAGACAAGTAATACACTTGAATTTTTCCATTTTTCCGGACATTTTTGCGACTTCAGAAACGGCTGAAAGTTGACCTTCCAAATCTAGGCATTGAAAACAATGGTCTTCTCCAGATTTGTTGCTCTTACAACAACAACAAATTATTCATCGAGATACGAGAAACGTCGTTGAACAGGTAGAAAAATTTCGAATTAGCCCTGCTAAATGCGAAATGACTTAGATTTTTTTTTTACTGAGATAGAGCTACTTTTTTTTCAAGTGTCAGGACTTTCTGTCCCGATATTAGTAGAGAAAGAGAGAAAAAGCGATATCGTCCGCACTCTTGTTTTTTGGTATGCCCTCGGTGGCCCTCAAGGCTCGCGGCCCACCGGGAAATCTTCCAAATTCCAGATGGCCAGTGCGGGCCTGGAACTTCTGACGATTCCTGAATATCCTGCCCATTCTTGACGAATCTGACTATTTCTGAAGATATGCTAATTCACATCCTATCAGGTAGCTGATCGGCTAGGACCGCAGGTAGCCCAACCCAAAAGGATTAAAAATTGAAAATAATGTTTTTTTCAATGTTGCATATACAGATTCAAAAGTTAGAAATGTAGAATCTACGGGTTTCAACGAATTCAGATACCTAAAAATTTGCCTACAAAATTGAAAATTAGGATAAATATAATGTATCTTGTAAAGAGAAAGAGATACGACAAAACGGAAAAAATTTTCAGATTCACCTTCAGAGTCATTTAATATATAAATATTAATAATTAAATATAAGTAAAAAGAGAATATGCATAAATAAATATAAATAAATAATATAAAATAACATGGGAAATATAAAAGGGATTAGGTTTTATGGCATTCTATTCTTGGACCCCTAATAAATGATTATCCTCCGCACCCAAGCTCTGACGAGTTCTGAAAATTTCTCATGAATTCTGACTTTTCCTGACGATTTCTGTCGAGAAACGTAAAAAAAGTGGTCAGAAATGGTCAGAAGTCCTGACTTTTTTTCCAACGATTTCTGACTTTTTTTAGTAGGGTCTAGCTATTCCTATCTTGTCTTTTACATTGTCTGCTATTGGAACGAAAAAATTCGGCTATTCAATCACCATAAAATGTTGCTAAGTTCAAGCTTCGAGTCTTCGAATCCTGTTACCTAATAATTGTTATCTTATTTCATTTTTTCACCGAATGAATTTTACTTTTTCGTGTGTAAAATTACGGACCGAATTGGAATATCCCAACAGCTGTAATGGAAAAATTCATTGCTAGGTGGATGTTTATAAAATTTCGTAAACTTACTCTGACACACGAGGGTCCTTTTATTTATATCGTCCAGCGATGTAAAATTCAATCGATTTTTTTACGGTGTATATAAACGTTCCTTAGTCCCTTTTTACATTCTCATCCTAATGAGAAGGTATTGGTTTTATGTAAAATTTGACTTAGTCGGTTTTTAACAAATCTCATCGTTTTGAGACCCCATGAGCTAGAAAAAATTATTTTTACCAAGGTCTGTAGTCTGTCTGTGATCTGTAGTCTGTCTGTCTGTAGGCACGATAACTTTTAAAAAAATGATCAGATTGGATTGAGCTTTGGCACATTTTTTAGGCCCTAAAAAGAGGGCAAGTTCGTTAGCCAGCTATTTTTGATAGAAACTCAAAAAGTGCGCACATTTTGAAAATTTTCGAGTCCACTTTTTTTCAAGATTTGAACACTCTCTGTATGGTTATTAGTAATACTCAAAAAGACAAAAAATTTATCCTAACGATATTTTTCGATAAAAATAAAAGTATCAGAGTTATAAGAGCCCTACAAAATTATCTTAATAAATTTTTGAATTTTTTCGAAAAGTCGAAAATTCAAATTTTGATGGCACAAAAAATAATGAAAAACTAAAAATTTCATTTTGTGGTCAAACTATGCAAGATGCAAAAAAATATGAAGGTGCAAAAATCATGCTCCAAAAAAGATCTACAAATTTGTTATTAATCACTTTTTGATAGGATGCGTAGTTTTTATTTTATTCGCGAAAAACTATATTAAAAATAAAAAAATTAAATTTTTGGACAAACGACACAAGCTATGAGAAAAAATGAATAAACAGAAGTCGCTCATCCAAAAAACAGCTACGAATTTCTCATAAACAATTCTTCGATAGGACGCTTAGTTTTTGTTTTAATCCTAAAAAATAACATAGAAAATAAAAAAAAATTAATGTTTTGATAGACGTGTTACGCCGAAAAATACTAGTGAATGTTTTTAAAAAGCAACCGAATTGTTTATTAGACAATTCGGTATTTCTTTATTAATTTTATATCAGATACAGACGTATAGTTGTAGAGTTAGATTAGAACTGACGAAGGGCCGCGCGCCCGGTCCTACTTATACGCTAGCATTAGTATGTGGGCTAGCCTAAAAAGGAAAGGCAAGTAGATGTGGGACAGTGATATAGGTCAAAGTCCAAATGCGTAACACTCCCCTTTTTAGACAAGGTTTAGTCCTCTAAACCTATTTTAAATTTTCAAGGCTTAATCGGTTCCATTGAGTTCATTAAAGGTTGAGTAGAGGTAGTATAGGTTACAATTTGTGGGGTAATGTGGTTCTTAGTTTTAACGCAGAATAAACAAAGTTTCGTGGGGAATAATGCTCTAATCAATTCAAAAATGCCACATTTGTTTAGTGCCCATAAGAGCAATAATGACAACGAGAAGTATCCTACATATTTAAGCCAGTCTACACCAGTTTCTACCCAAGTTTTCATACGCCGGTGATTAGCTATATTTTTCAATGTATTTTCGGTATCGTCTAAGCTTAAACGGGCTTGTTTAAGTTCATCGTTATTTATCTGTTTGGGGAGTTGAATCAACTTCTGTTCTAGCTTCTTTAAATCCTGTTCATCGTAATTAATATCGTAAGTTACATTAAACCAATAAGTTTGTTTTCCTTCCAAATATTTAGGTAGGTTTATCTGGTCATAATTATTATATAATTCACAATTATTGCCTGTTATTTTAACAGGATTGATTATTTCTACAACCG
>CAKNWW010197392.1:0-12995 GCA_932074435.1 Andricus kollari
TCGAATATAATCGATTATTTTACAAAACTGTGCTGATTTTGTCTTAATTTCTGCCAAGATCTGAACTTTGAACGAATAAGTCGTAATAATTTCAAATTGTGAAATGTTTTATAATTTTAGTGTTCAAGTATGAGAAATTTTTGAATATTTGAAGCCTACTTCTTCTAAGTTCAGACTTTTCATTTTAAGGTATTTTTTTTTGCAACCAGAATCATTATATTGTATACTTTTTACTCTCAAATCTTCATATTGTTGAAATAAATCAGCATTTGGGTAATAAAACGTGTTCTCTAATAATATGAGCTTGATCTTAAAAAATGTACCACATCAAAATCACATAATGTATAGGACATTTAGTTCAAAGCCTGCCATTATAACCAACTCTGCCCTAGTTACGATACAACATCTCAGCGACAAATTTCAGAAAAATATCCCGGGTCAAGTAAGAAAATTAAGTATAACTCGGTCCACCAAAAACTTTTGGTCCGGCACTTGTCGTTTCTCCCAAGCGGTAAGAATTTTCTTGGTTAGTATATAAGCCCTGTAAAAAGGAGAGCATTGAAATGGATCACATGGCATTGAAAAAATTGTACACTTTAATGCCTATAATTCTAAACGAATTCCGTTTTTGTCCGAGTGGTCATTCAACGGCATTGGAATGCATTAATTGTATTCGATATATCCGGTCGAAAAAAGCATTAAATGGCATTCGACCTATTTGGTAATTTAAAGGCATTGGTTCCATTCTATGCCTCCGATCACTGAAGGCATTGCATGGCATTCAACTGATACGGTCATTTAACTGCATTCAATGGCATTAAATCAATGGCATCACAAAGAAGCCACTTTAATGCCATCATTTTTTTGTGTGATTCAAAACGATTCGAACAAAAACAGTCGAATGCCAAAAAGCGCATTCGGACAAAAACGGAATTTGTTTGGATTTATAGGCATTAAAGTGTACAATTTTTTCAATGCCATATAATCCATTTCAATGCTCTCCTTTTTACAGGGATTTTTTTCGGTGAGGGGGGTGGGGCTGACCGCAGGGAAGAAGGGCAAAAAAGGGTATCCGAAAAATAAAATGACGTAATAATAAAGTTAACAAACTTAATTGTTTAAACAATCTGTTATGATTTTTAATAATATTCTCTTTGAATAATGTTTGAAAGTTGCAGTTTTTTCTAAAATTTTAAATTTGTTGTCTATACTTTTGACTTATAGTGTGGTAATAATTGATGAAATTCAAGAAACAATTGTTTAAACAAATTGTTATTGTTTATAACTATCTTCTCCTATAGTGATGCTAAATAGTTGCAGTTTTTCTAAAGTTTTTCACTTATTGTCAACTTTTCACTTAAGGCGAGGTAATTATTACAGCCGTTTAAAAAAACATAATTGTTTAAACAAAATATTATTATTGTTTATAATTATCTTCTTTTATACTAATGCTGGATAGTTGCGGTTTTTTCTGAAATTTTTCACTTTTTTTTAATTTTTCACTTAAATTAATGAAATTTACCGAAACATAATTGTTTAATTGCATTATTATTGTCTATAACTATCTTCTCCTAAGTTACTGCTAGATGCTAGATAGTTGCGGTTTTCTCTCTCAAATTTTAACTTCTCCACTTTTTACTTAGTGAGATAATAATTAATGTAAGTTAACAAACAGTTGTTTAAACACTTATTATGGTTTATCACTATCTTCTCAGAATTTTTCAGCTTTTCTTAAACCTTTTAGTTAGGAACAAATCTGAGCGTCCACACGAAAAAGACACTTATGGCCAGTATGGAGTTACACATACAGAATCATGTAGCCGGATAACTTCCCGGATTTTTAAGCCCATGACAAACAGTTAGGTTGAAAAGCCCACAAGGGTTCTTTTCATGCAGACGACCTCAAATAATAAATATTAATAATCATTTAAACAAAAAGTCTCTCATGGAAAATTTATATTAAATATGATTCATATAGAAAATATATTAACAAACAAAAAATAGAATGTTTAAAAAATGATTCTCTTTATTGTTTATTTATTATATCTTCATAACTATAAAGACAAAGCAAAGTAAAGAATTTCAGATAAAACTGCAACTTTCTAATTGTCAAGAGAAGATAGTTATAATCAATAACAAATTTGTTAACTTGACTTAGTTATTACCTCTATAACGACAATTTCGCTATCGTTATAACCTTCGGTTCTAAGTTTAAGATGTTAAGTTGTATATCATTAAGCTATTTCCCTTTCGGCGAGCCTCTAGGGGTAAGCGTGACACTACCCGATTCGGATAGTGTTTTTTAGGTGGATTTGTAGTAAATGGGCTCACCACACCCATGACCGCCAACAGCAACGTAGTAGTATCAGACGGTCACCCATCCAAGTACTGACCGCACCCAACACTGCTTAACTTCAGTGATCTAACGGGAACTGGTGCTTCCAGCGTGGTATGGCCGTTAAGTTTTATAAATTTTTCACGGGCGCCAGATCCACATGGATCCTTCACAAAATAAGCATAGGTAATTAAAAAATAATAATTAAAAAAAATAAATCTAAATTTTAAATAAATTTCCTATTAAAAATTTGAGATCCGAGAAAATAATAGCTAGCTCAGCCCCACTTCTGGATAATGGTAGAGGGGCTAGTTTGAATACGTGGCAAAAACAATAAATTAATTTAATTTATACTTATAAAGAAATCAACAGTTTAAGATTTTAACAATATTTAATTTTATTAGGACAGAATAATTTTGTTGGGAAGAAACAATTGATTAAAGGGGAAGGCCAAATTTTCTCAAAATGGAGGACTTGATCGGTGATATAAAATTAAATGCGATCTTTCGTCTGTTGTTCCAAGACCATATAAGATTTGACGAAACACAGGGTTATAGATTAAAAGTGTGTCAGTAGGGTCATCAATAAACAGGGGAACGATACAATATTCTAGGCTAAATACAATTAAGAAAATCTTAGAAATTTAAACAGGGAAAGGGTTCAAAGCAAAAAGGGAAATCACTCGGCACATCAATAAATACAGAACAGAATAGGACAATAAAATCTCAAATTACAATATTCACCAATATAACCATCCAGCCAAGGAAAGCTTCCTGATTTTGTGTGACCAAATTAAACATTAAAACTAACAAACAAAGGAAAGGGTCCACACAAAATTCTACCGAAAAACTTCCTTTCCGAACAAAATAAAACAATGAACTATACCTTTAAATAATAAGTACCCGTGCAGAAATTTTGATGTGGCGCCGATCGGGCCCCGATCGGGAAAAATGTGGCCCCGATAGGGTAATCTGTCTAGCGCCAGACCGGAAATGAAACGCCCTACCCGATCGGGCCCAGATCTGGGACTCGAAAATGTGGGCCCGGTCTGGCCCAGATATGGCCCCTTCAATTTTGTATTTCTACAAATAGTACAATGTTTTTTAATAGCAATAAATAGTTAGCTCTGGGAAGTAGTTTGTGCAGGATATATACTCGAACATATTCATTAGAGAGACCTCAAACTCCTAATTTTCCTTATCAGCAAGTCATCTAAATAGAAAAAAACAATCATGGTTAGATCAATTATATTTTAAGTAATAATTATAGTAAATGAAAAAATAACTATCCTTAAATTTTTCTCAACCTTATCCGGAGATTCAGTTGCGGTCGTTAATTTCATTTTTGGTTGATTTTTCGTTGTATAAACTTTGATGCCTCTCTTTTCCATGATTTTTGACAGAGTTTCTTTGTCGTTCACTTCGAAAGAGTTTTGAGTCGAAACAAAGTTAGTTGAACTTTCTATAAAAGCATCAAAAAAATTTAGTGATTACATTTCAAACGAAGTATAATTTTATACGTACGTATTATAAAAATGTAATTTGAACAAAACGTATTGCCTGTTCTCGTTTATTATAAGCTCGTGCAAGAATCCATTGTCTTGAAAGTCACCGAGAGAATCAATTTCTGCAAAAAACTGATTTTTGAAACGTAAAATGGCAATATTTATTTTTTAAAACATTGGTTAAAAACGTATTTGCTTTGAATTCTTTACCGGTGTCAAACTCTCATTATGGATATTGATAACGCACATGGGACACGTGGAAAGAGTTGTAAAAAGTGAGGTTATGTTCGAAAAAATACTAAACCGAATATTCATACATTGCTCTTTCTTTGTTTGTATTCTTCAGAAGCTAAAAATGAATTGTGAACTTCCTTTAAAACATTACTGTCATTTTAACGCTTTATTTTATAATCAATTTGGTTGCAAAAACTTACCTGTATCTCTGCAAGCTGAAAATATATCTCTTGAAGAGGATCCAAAATGTAACGATACAACTAACAAAAAACTTTTCACCATTATTTATCTTTACAATGGTGCCTATCGTCATTGCTTACAATCGAATGCGAACAGTCGACCAATCAAAATCTTTCGAGATAAGCGCGTTAAATTCAAATTAAAAATTTAGTTTGAGATAATAAATTATTTTAAGTCCTTTTTTATTTTCTAACAATTTGTTGTTTTTATGCATTTATAAATTATTTTAAAGTTTAGAGTCTTTATTCTTCTTATCTTTAGCTGCAAAATATTTAACTTATTACTCCATAATCATCTTTTGCACTAATTTCAATCGATTTTCATAAGCCCAAATTATTACAAAAATATTTTAAATAATATTTAGCAATTTTCTATTTTAAATTTGTAGTTTGGGACATCGCATTACCTAGCATTTTTCAAGCATTTTTATTTATTATCTCTAAACGAAGTCATCTAAAATTTTGAAACTTTTCTAAATTGTGTCCTGATATTTAGAAAAAATTAATCAATCACACAATATGTAAAAAATAATAGGGACTTAGAATGGTCAACTTTTTGGCAATCATCCATTAAAATTAAAAATTAAATAAACATATTACACTGTTAATAAGATTACTTAGATTTAAACATAAATTTAAAACAAATGAAACACTAATTTTGTATTTCATCTGGGAGTTACTTTTTGCTTTCGGCATTTTAAGTTCGATACAAACAAAACAATATCACGAGGACAACACAACACTTGACATAATCTTGTCTAACCTAACCCGTTGCGACGTGGTTCCGACGCGAGCTACATCACCTGCCCCCTTGCGGCCACATGTCGAAAATCCGATCGGGCCCAGATCGGAACTTGGGAACAAGTTGGGCAATTTCTGCACGGGAAGGAACACAACCGATGATATTCAATAAAATCCGAAGTTACAATGCACTAACGAACAGAAATGTTTAAATAAACTCAAAATACTCGGACGAAAAAACTGCGATGTTGCTCCGCAAGCTGCTCGACGAAAGATGAAGGTTTTTCCCAGCATTGTTTCTTCTTTGGAAACCGACTTGATCCTGATTGGCTGGAGTGGGGCGTTCTGATTGGTGTTACCAGGTAATGTTTAAAACAGCAGGAAAGGACTCTCAGGGATGTGACTGTATGTAAAATTAGGGTTGCTGGGTCCAAACAAAATATTCCCTAGCACCGAGAACGCTGACATTGATGGTGCGGGCCTGAGCTAAAGAACTCCCACTCGCATTGCCGAGAATCGACAATAAACCTTCTCAAAAGGTGAACTTTTGAATTCCACTCCAAGGTAGATAAGTTGAAGGGGGTGTCAAAATAATCGGCAGCAATAATCCCAACAGCATTCCAAAAATATTCACCAGGTTTCGAGGTACGACAAGAAGGTTAGGAATAGGTTGGCACACAGCAGTAGGTTGGGCGGGAAATTTCAAATTAGTTGAGTACCTCCAATCGACAAAAGGCGTCCCAAATGCTTCTTGAAGTTTCTCGTCAGGTCAAGATGGATGAGGATTCTTCAGGATAGTCGGTTTACTCGACAAATACATAAATAAAAAGGAAAAACAGGCAAAATCAATTCTTAAAATACAGGAACTAAATTAACTAAACCCAAGTCTTGGAAAACCTTGCAGCTTGCGGATTCTGATAAGTAAAGTTGAGTCTTTAAATTAAAAATGTATTAAATTAAATTTCAATGAATTATTGAACTACTGATAATTAATTGCTTGTGACTTGCAATAAAATTGCAACGTCACAAATGCCCTCCCCTTACGGAAGACCTGAAAGGTCTTTAACTAAGAGAGAACATTCAAAAGAGAAATTGAATTTACAGGAACCGGGCAAACAGATGTAATATTTTATTAAAATATACTAGTTAATGTGCTTTTCTCCAAAATCATCACACAAATATAACAAAATTAAACTAACATCAAGATTTCAAGATTATATATGCTATTGTCAAATGTGGGATGAAAAATCATCAAAATTAATCAAAAGATCTATTATTCACAATTGTGGTTCAATATACACATGATACGGGCTACAAGCCAGGAGAATTATTTTCAAACATACCAATGAATAAAACTAAATTCAAAATTACAATTCAGAGTTCAATAATTCAACAATTGCCAGGTAAAGTTCATTACAAAACTCAGTAGGAAGCTTCTTGAATACAATAAGCTAAACGGAATTCCTTGACTGAATTAAATAATAAAACGAATATTCAATCTATATTATATTTATTCAGTTCATTATTATAAGTAATACTTTGCTACAATTATTAAAGCTTTAAACTTAACAAAAAATAATAATACTGGACATTTAATTCTTACAATATTAATATATGTTTCGCTGACTCGAGTATAATATTCTCTTAATCTAAATCAAAAAGTATGACATTTAAATTCTTTTGATGTGGAGGAAAGGTAGGAGGGTCTAAAATTATCTGATAACAAAAAGGGGTATTATTATTATAAGGGAAACAGGATCTAAAGCTTTTTATAATTGAATTAGGGGTTAACATTATTTTGCTTTCTTTGAGCCTTTACACTGCGGACAATCAAATATAGAGAACTCCGGAAATCCACAATGAAAACAGAAGATTCTAGTTCGCGGTTTAGGACATAAATTAAAGGGATGAAGGGGGTCATGACAATTCCAACAGAATGGGCGAGAATTTTCCTTTATCCATTGGGTTGTTTTTAGAATCTGGGATCTGAGTTCTTTATCTTCAATATTGGGAGGAGGGGTTTGACGTCAAACAAGGAGGGAATTTGTTTAATTTGATGTCTTTTCTCGGTTTCTTGAGGGGGTCTTGTAACTGAGGGTCTAGAACTAGTTGATAGAATTTGTGGCTTGAGACTTTCTCGAAGAGGGGTTGGAACAGACGATGTATCAATCGTACTATGAACTGTATTACGAGATGTTGAAGGGCAGTAGTCTAAAGAAATGGGGATTTTTCCAAAAAAGGATAATTGTTCGATAATTGTTCTTGAGAAACTAATTCAATATGGCTATTGGAAACTTGAACTAACCCATGTTGATTATTTGTTTTAAAACCTAATTTATTAATTAGTTCTAACCCTTCTGGTCCAAAAAATAATCTTGAGGCTTCTACATCTACTAAATCCTTAATCGGATGGTCTTTAATATATACGGTAATATACATGAGAGGTTCAGGTCCATAAAAGGGTTTTGGGCTATAATGAATTTCAAATAAATTAAAAATAGGAAATATTTCAACTTTTGCAAGGATATTGGGGTTCAGAAATGATTCAACGTCAATAATAGGGTCTTTATTTTCAATAAAATTAGGATAGTCCTCTTGGGTCAAGAATGGATTTAAATTAGCTTTAGGGGTTGTTTTATGATCTGAATTATCTAAAGGAAATGGGTCTAAATTAGAGTCATTATCAAGTAAATTATTTCGTAATTGAGATTTTGGATTAATGATTTGAATATATACTTTATCCAATATTTTATTAGATTTTTCATCCTTAATTATTTTGGACAAATCAATTAAATTACCAATCTTTTTTTCAAATTCAAAAATAGGGTCAAAAGGAAATTTAGGAGAAATTTTGGACCCACTAAGTAACTCCTTATTTAGTTTCCCGAACATTTTGGACAAGAAACACCAGTAAATCTTTTCTTCCATATTTATAACAGAAAACAATTCTAATTTCATTACATTCACCAAATGTATGGCCTTCTTTGTCACAATTCCAACACACTAAATTTTGAGAAGAATTATTTTGAGTTTTATTTTGAATATTATCTACGTAGGGTAAAAATGGATTTCTGGATATATTATTAGGACTTGAATCCTTTGGATTAGAATCTCTAGGATTGTTAATTTTGGAATTATTCTGCCTATTATTTTTCTGATTGGGTAGTACATTCTGAGGTTTCGGGCTAGAGTCTTTAGCTAAAAAGAATTGATCCATTAAATCAAGGGTTAAATTATTTTCATAATTTTGATCTTCTAAAAAGGCTATAAATTCACGATTCTTTCCAACGTTTTTCAATTTGTTATCTTTATAGGCCAAATCGGGATGTAGGGATCTATCAGGAGGTGGTGGGGGCCTAAATGATCTAGCAACTCTAATACTTTTTTCAGCAGCTACCCCTAGTTTTTCTGTGAGCAAAACTAACTTCATCGGATTCCTTAAGACTGGGAACTACTCGATCAAAAAGTGCCATCATACATGTTAAATAATCAGCTACAGATTCATTTTCTCCTTGCCTTCTTTTATAAATTTCTTGACCTAACTCAAACTGAAAATCTGCATCACAAAACCTAGTTCGAAACGCAGACATAAATTCATTAAAGTTTCTCCACCATGGAAGTATTTGTAATAAAATGGAATCTTCTACCGGGACTATAGTTCTACCTTCAATAATTTTCATCAAAAACGTTTCTGGATCTTCCGAAAGATGGCCAGAAAACTTCAAATTCCATTTTCTCATGATATCAAAAGCATGAGCAGCAGTTGGGGAAAATTCTTACGTGAACGAACATTATTCTCATGATATTCGGAAAAATGTGGGTCTAAAGTAGGATAATATTGGGGACGAGGACTATAATTATTTGTAGGAAAATTAAAACTATTGGGATCAAATGATTGATTATTTTCTAAATAACCTTGAGTGGGCAACTAAGGATTCTGAAATGTTTGGCGATTATAACCTGGATTTCTTCTAGGAATATCAGGACTAATATTATTAAAGGCATTATTCTGGGGAGTTACGGGATTGGAGAATTGATTAAAAGTATCAGAATAACGACTCTCTCTCTATATGGATTCCTAGAATGAACTTCATTTGGTAAATTCGACTGATAAAAATTAGTTTCATTTCTACTAAATGTCTCTGAAAGTTGTTGATTCAAATATTTTTCTTGATCAAATTGTTTCTCATTATATTTCTGTCGATTAACTTGTTGTTCGTTAAATTTGTGTTGATTAAATTGTTGTTCATCAGATTTGGGGAGATAAAATTGTTGTTCATTAAATTTGTGTTGATTAAATTCTTGTTCATTAAATTTGGGTAAATTAAATTGATGTTCATTAAATTTGTGTTGATTAAATAGTTGTTCATTAAATTTGGGCAAATTACATTGTTGTTTATTACATCTGGGCTGATTAAATCTGATTTGATAGAATTGTTGTTCATTAAATCTGGGTTGATTAAATTGAGAGGAATTAGTTTTCCTAAATTCCGTATTGGATTCCATATTAAATGGGTTATCACTAGCCATATTTCTTCTATTAAGGGGTGGGGTTTTAGGGTCTAAATTGCTAACATTTTGTTTAACAGGATTAGTATTATTGACGGGATTTAAATTTAAAAATGATACATGATATGATATATCTTCATCAACTGTGATCAAGTCATATGAACAAACTGGGGATCCAATAATTGGGATCTGCACGTCATTCTTTTCTAAATTACCAGGGTCATTAATTTGGTTTTGATTAACAATTAAATTGTTACTGCTTGGGACAAGAGGGGGGGTCTAAATCATCAGGGTTAGGAATCAATCGATCAACTAATCTTTTTGCTTTATTCAAATCAATTGGGGTATCTAGATTTTTAATTAATCTATTTCGCCTGGTCATAACATTTCCAGCTGCTGGAAGTCCACGGATTCTTCATTCTTTGCTTAATTCTTCCTTACTTAATTGAAGAATCCAAACATGAGGATTTTTTACACTTTCGGCCATTTTTATTATCATAGGTTATGTATTTTCTGCCACAATCAAAGGGTATAATAAATTCAAAAAATCAAGGGTATAAACAATTTCAGGGCATTAAGAGTATAAATAATATAAGGGTATCAAGGGTATGAGTAATTTCAGATATTCAACGGTATAAATATTTTCAAGAAATCACGGATAAATAAGTTCAAAGAAGTATGGGTATAAATTATTTCAGGGAACTTAAGTGTATAAATAATTGCAAGGAATCAAGGGTATAAATAATATGAGGGTATCAGGTTATAAATAATATAAGGGTATCAGGGTAAAAATAATATAAGGGTATCAGGGTATAAATAATATAAGGGTATCAGGGTATAAATAATATAATGGTATCAGGGTATAAATAATATAAGGGTATCAAGGTATAAATAATATAAGGGTATCAGGGTATAAATATTTTCAAGAAATCACGGGTAAATAATTTCAGGAAATCACGGTATAAATAATTCCCTAAAATACAGAAATTAAATGATTTAATAGTATTGGGTCTATAGGGGAATCAATCAATTTTAGATAACAAAAATTGATTGATCTTATCAATTATGAGTTCCAACATTCATTTATATTTCAATATCACTATCCTAACCTCCAAATTGTTAAATCTTTAAAATTTTCAAATTATTTAAAGTCAAAAACAAAAAAAAATCCTTTTAAAATATCAAAAATCAATACAATAATTTTAATAATCAAATTTTTGAATTAAATGCCGCCCCACGTTGGGTGCCAAAAATTATAACGACAATTTCGCTATCGTTATAACCTTCGGTTCTAAGTTTAAGATGTTAAGTTAAGTTTGATAAATTCTTCACGGGCGCCAGATCCACATGGATCATTCACAAAATAAGCACAGGTAATTAAAAAATAATAATTAAAAAAAAATAAATCTAAATTTTAAATGAATTTCATATTAAAAATTTGAGAACCGAGAAAATAATAGCTAGCTCAGCCCCCTTTCTGGATAATGGTAGAGGGGCTAGTTCGAATACGTGGCAAAACAATAAATTAATTTAATTTATACTTATAAAGAAATCAACAATTTAAGATTTTAACAATATTTAATTTTATTAGGACAAAATAATTTTGTTGGATACAATTTGGTTAACAGAAAGAAAATAGTTAAAGGGAAGAAACAATTGATTAAAGGGGAAGACAAAATTTTCTCAAAATGGAGGACAATATTTTAGGCTAAATACAATTAAGAAAATCTAAGAAATTTAAACAGGGAAAGGGTCCAAAACAAAAAGGGAAATCACTCGGCACATCAATAAATACAGAACAGAATAGGACAATAAAATCTCAAATTACAATATTCACCAATATTACCATCCAGCCAAGGAAAGTTTCCTGATTTTGTGTGACCAAATTAAACATTAAAACTAACAAACAAAGGAAAGGGTCCACACAAAATTGTACCGAAAAACTTCCTTTCCGAACAAAATAAAACAATGAACTATACCTTTAAATAATAAGAAGGAACACAACCGATGATATTCAATAAAATCCGAAGTTACAATTCACTAACGAACAGAAATGTTTAAATAAACTCAAAAAACTCGGACGAAAAAACTGCGATGTTGCTCCGCAAGCTGCTCGACGAAAGATGAAGGTTTTTCCCAGCATCGTTTCTGCTTTGGAAACCGACTTGGTCCTTATTGGCTGGAACGGGGCGTTCTGATTGGTGTTACCAGGGAATGTTTAAAACAGCAGAAAAGGACTCTCAGGGATGTGACTGTATGTAGAATTAGGGTTGCTGGGTCCAAACAAAATATTCTCTTCAGAAATTTGATGATCATAATCAATCAATTTCGTCCATTAGATGTTGAATTATTGTCCAACACATCCTCTCCGAACCATCTGAACAACCAAGCCGCCCTAGCGGATCGAATGAACGGAACGCATACGCTACAGCGTATCTTTATAGTATCCACATCGTATCCTCTCCGTATCATGCAAGAAAAACTCATTAAAAAAGGAAGATGAACATTTAACTTGTTGAAATTCGGATTCTACGTGAAATTTTGCGTTAGAAGGTCACGGAGTAATTGTAATAGTTTTTCTTGCAACGATAAAAACTTGAGAAAAATATAATACTTATCGACAACGTGGGCTGAAGGCGACTTCAAACGCATCCATAATGGTTCGAGTATTACCGCTTAAACGATTATGGATGCTTGATTATGGACGCTTGAAGTCACTTTCAGCCCACGTTGTCGATAATTATTATATTTTTCTTAAGTTTTTATCGTTGCAAGAAAAACTATTGCAATTACTCTGTGACCTTCTAACGCAAAATTTCACGTAGAATCCGAATTTCAATAAGTTAAATGTTCATCTTCCTTTTTTAATGAGTTGTTATTGCATGATACGGAGAGGATAGGATGTGGATTCTATAAAGATACGCTGTAGCGTATCCGTTCCGTTCATTGGGTCCGCTAGGGCGGCTACTAGGACTTCACAGAACCATCCAATTAAAGTCCCTAGCACCGAGAACGCTGACATTGATGATGCGGGCCAGAGCTAAAGAGGTCCCACTCGCATTGCCGAGAATCGACAATAAACCTTCTCAAAAGGTGAACTTTTGATTTCCACTCCAAGGTAGATAAGTTGAAGGGGGTGTCAAAATAATCGGCAGCAATAATCCCAACAGCATTCCAAAAATATTCACCAGGTTTCGAGGTACGACAAGAAGGTTAGGAATAGGTTGGCACACAGCAGTAGGTTGGGCGGGAAATTTCAAATTAGTTGAGTAACTCCAATCGACAAAAGGCGTCCCAAATGCTTCTTGAAGTTTCTCGGCAGGTCAGGATGGATGAAGATTCTTCAGGATAGTCGGTTTACTCGGAAAATACATCAATAAAAAGGTAAAAACAGGCAAAATCAATTCTTAAAATACAGGAACTAAATTAACTA
>CAKNWW010197452.1:0-10673 GCA_932074435.1 Andricus kollari
GGACGCTATCTAAATCATAAAAATTTCTAAGACCATTTATATTCCAATAACTGACACACATATTCTTGTTTTCTTGTCGTCGGGTGGGCACCTCCTGGGTTCGCGTAACACAGATATCCTGCTCAGAATAAACCTTTAGCGTATATCTGTCACCTGGTAGTCACTTCTCGGCAGATGTTGAATCCAATCTCTGAAGTTCCGGGGTCACGATATTCGGGGGCCTCTCATCTGAATGGGGTGACAACCCAACTCCAAGAGAAGAAGCAGAACTCCTACGCACGAACTCATCCAACGGCTTCAGAGTTTGTACAATCTTTTTGGGTTTTTTACTGGTCTTTCCTTATTCGAATTACCCGAAAATGTGCCATATCGACTTCTTTTTATCCCACTTTGTGCTACATTCATCAGTTGATCGACCGGCATCTTGCTATTAGATAATTTTTTGGCTGAAGAGGGAGATTCATCCTCATATATATTGAGTTGTGACACAAGACCATCAATTCCTAGATCATCTACGTCCTGCATAGTATATGATACCTCATTCAACAGTAGACGTCCTTTGCTGATAATGGCCTTAATTCCTTTTTCTTTTAACTGTTTTTGGATGGTCCTCAGATTTTTATTTATAAGTTGCATGTCTTTATCTATATCGCTGTTGAGATATATTTTAGTGCCTTTAAGTTTGCTACGCTTACTCATGATATTGGCTTTGATTAGACCCGAGACCAGACATAGCAGGATCGATCTGTTTTTATTTACCTGGAAACTTCCCAAGCGCCTAATGTGATCCACGTGTACATCTTCGACCTTTATTTCGAGGTGTTTGTATATAAGTTGTTTAACTTTGACTACCAAATCTTCACGTGTTTCTTCGGGGGAATCCTGTAGTCCAACAATAATTCAATTGTTTCTTCTTGTTGTTTTATCCATAATCCTCACCTGTCTATCAACTTCATCTCTCAATATCACGTTTTCTTTTCGTAATTTACTTATGCTTTCAGAATTTTCACTTATAAGTTTCAATATTTGCGTTACTTCCACATTTACTATTTCCTTAGTGTCATTTTTTAAATCCTGTCTTAAGGAGAGTCTAAACTCTTCCAATAAAGTTTTAAATTTCTCCTCCTCCATTATTAACAGCTATTACCCTTCGTTTAATTAAAATCCTATATCATCAAGCATATTGTAAACAAGGACTTCATCCAAGTGTGTAACGTAAACACACAGCCATACACATTCACAATGTTAACCAAGTAAGCCTTCCTGCTATGAAGTTAAGTTTCACTTTCACTTAGACAATGAATTTTGTTAATTTCAAGCACTGCAACAATCGGATCACGTCACTTAAAATAATTAGCACATTTTTCAATAACCACAATCCAAATACACCAATTTCACTGCAATATAAAATCCTCATTTTTACTTATAATCCAAAATTCACCGGAGCGACGTGAAATGCGACCATCACGGTCTCAATTATGGACCTGCTGGAAAAAAAACCATCTGACTTCCGCTCTCTGGTGTGTAGACACTGCACGAAAAATGGAAGATTTTTCTAGCGAAAATACAGGCATCGATAGCCACCGAGATTATTTTGGTGCAGGCAAAACAATAGATCTAATCGGTCATCTGCATTGCGACTTCTCAACGGAGTCAAAATGCGTCTTCGACTCGTACGTACGAAAGATGCTTTTTGCCTAATGGATCCTGTCAATACATGCAGTTTACACATTTTGGAAGCGTGCCTCCTTGTTCGTCGTTCAAAAATAAGCTCAGGAATTTTACTAGCACACACAAAAGCTCTAGCACAAGGAACTGCAAAATATCCGATAACAAGAGTGGAGGTCAAAGCGCTTACTTTACACGGCGGCATTCACGGTGAAACTCTTGATAATGCTATTCTCGGACAGTTGCCTAAAAGAATAATTATCGGTTTCGTAGAGAACAGAGCTTTCAACGGAAATAGAGCACTTAATCCATTTAACTTTCAAAATTACAAGATTAATTTCTTATCTCTTTACGTCGATGGTACACAAATACCTTCGAAACCTTTGCAACCAGATTTTTCCCAAAAAAATCTTTACGTTGATGCTTATCACACTCTTTTCTCGAGTAGTGGTATTCACTTTCTTAATGGGGGTAATGATATCGATAGAGGTGATTACTCGAAAGGTTTCTGTCTTTTTGCATTTAATCTTACCCCTGATATTTCTGCAAATTGTTATTCTCACTGAAATATTGTAAAGCATGGAAATCTAAAAATAGAGGTGCGTTTCGAAGAACCACTAACAAACACTGTAAATTGTATCATATACCCAGAATATGATAACGTTTTAGAAATTGACGCGTCCAGACAAGTTATTGTTGATTTTGGAGGATTATAAATCATTTTTGCCGCCGTCTTCATTTCTCGAAATTTCACACATCTGACATCCTAATGTACACCTGTGTTTACTTAGGACAGGCTTGGACAGGAAATGAGTCTATTTTACACATTTGTCCTTATCTCACTAAAATTCAGCTCTGTAAACATTGGAAAAAGGGTGAGAAAAAATCTTGAACATACGTCATCATATATGCGTCTTTTTTGGAGCCCAAAGACCATCTTTCATTTCATCCAAAGTTGTCTTACAAGTCGGTTGTTTCCTTACGTGGTTTTTCGTTTGTGAGTAGCACGCTACTCCTTGTCACCGTCGTCTTCTTCAAACTCCTCACCAACAAAGCTTCTTTTTATGTGAAAAATATTATGGACTTCGTGACTGATATTCAAGGCTCTCGTGATCTTCAAAATAACTTTATTGCAAAAGAAGTGTCCGTCATTGCAGTAGATCATAACTATATTGGACATTGGATAGCTGCACCACCTTATGCCTTCTCGGATCTCTGTAGCGCTGCAAAGGAACAAAATAACTGGCTCACCTGTTATTTTCACGGTATCGAGTGGTTTGAGAGAGACACTCCTACGAAGTATCTACATTCAAATTTCCGTGATGTCCCAAAATCAGCTGGTCAGATATATACTCGAGGTCGGGAAAAAGCTGCACTTTTGCAAGATATTACGAGTAGACAGATTTTCAACATAGAAGAATTAACCTGTCCTACTTTTAAAAAACTAGAAATCAATAAACAATACTGTTTTCATCACGGTGAAAAAAGGAACATTTTTTACATGTGCTGTCAATAACACAACTAAGCTGAAAATCTGGCTTCAAAGTCAAAGACAAGAAGAAGTATCGCTTCGTGGTTTCACTCGTTGCAGACAGAGTGCACTAAAAACAAATGACTGCTCTAAAATTGATACTTTTGCGACGACGGTGACATCGAGGACGGTCGCTGACAACATACAGATTTCTGTTAAAAAAATCAATCAGATCAAGACTGAGGCTTCTAATCCTGTACCAGAGCTGACTCGGGCTGGAAGTCCTAGAAATAGAGATGGACAGTCTTCGGATACTTCGATCACTTCAAATAATACCGGGACATACGACTGGTGTATTCCCCGCGGCTCGGATAACGAAGGTGTGGATGAAACCGACTGCTTTAATTTTCAACACGTATCCACACAATAAAAAAGGATCGCATTGGGTAGCTATTTATATTGACCGAAATGACCGAGGAACGCACTTTGACAGCTATGGCCTACTGCCTTATATTCCTCAACATCTTTATCGTCTGCGAGGAAACTGCACCCTATTCCGATGGAACACATCAGAGTCACAAAGTTCGTCTTCAGATGTGTGTGTATTATGTTCTTGTATCATATGTGCAGTGGTTTTTCTTTGCGCGATTTTACCAAACTTTTTAGGGAAAATCTCGTAGAAAATGATCGCCTTGCATCGAATTTTTATAAAATGATTTAAAAAAAATATATAAGATCAAGTCGAGTGTTTTGCAAAAACCTGAAGACAGTTTTTAAGGTGGTGATTATAATAAGAGGACTATTAATACACATCTTGAATCCTGTGTTCAACCTTGCTCTTCACAACTTGCTATTTTATATCTAGCATTGTGTACTCACAGTTAATACTGCGCGCTACGTGTTGCTTTTAAGTGTTTATGAAAATGTATTTTTGCGATATGCGTGTATTGATATCTATAGGTCTTCAAGTATCTCTCTCAGTCAAACAGCTGGTAAACAAAAGAAACGCTTTTCCAGTCGTTTGCAGTGAGTGTGCTTTGTAATTGCATTGAAATCTGGGGTTTGCGGTACGTGAATGATATTGACAAAATACAGATGACATATTATAAGAGAATTATGGACTTGCCGAAGTACTGTCCCAATTATGCGGTGCCAAACGAAACAGAGGTGTCTCCATTGTCAAGTAAGCCCAGTGGATAAATACAGCTCAATTGTATGCTAGATTTCGGATTTCACAACTATTTAACGGAAAAAGTTGGAATATTTTGGATTTCTTAAACATTCATGAAGTTTTCTGCGACTATTGTTGGGACTACTTGACAATAACCTTTCCTGCTGCAATTTTTCGTTATCGTTTTACCGGTCGACTGATTTTTATTATGGTAATCTGGAGCTGGTGGCGGTCGTTCTTCTGTTGGGTGTGCCTCTGCTTTTGTTTTCTGGACTGAAGGTTCTACTGCTTTGGAATTTTTAGACTTTTGTCGCAGATTTTTTAGAGCTTCGTTAGCTTCATCTCTGAAATCTGTCTGCTTTTGTTCTTCGATGGGCATTCCTTAATTGTTTTTACTTAGGACTAACTTCTCGTTTTCTGTCGCATTCGTTTGTTTTTTATTTAATTCTATGCTTGATTCTTTGGTTGATTTCTCGATGAATTCCTTATATAATATTTCTTTGCGACGTTTTTCCAATTGGTCATCCGTTGTTATGAGTGATTCCGCATCGTTCTGTACTTTTTGGTCTAAATTTGTTGATTTCCCTGGTCGACTATCACGAGGTTCTTCCACAGCATCTTCAACAATGTGCAATGGTTTTTCTTTCGTGTTTCTACCTCTGTATAGTTCCTTCTGTATTTCTACTTCTTCTTTTTCTATCCCTGCTTCTTTTTCTTCTTCTTCCTCTTTTTCTTCTAAGACTTCGATTTGTACCTCACGGTTGTTGTTTGGGATGTCTCCGGATAAATCTATTCTTCGAGGAGTTTTCAAAGGATTATCATTATTTTCATTGTCCGCTGATGAAATCGGGGTGATTTCTGTTTCTGAAATGTTTTTCGATTCCATAGAAGATTCTTCTGAAACCAGTGTTTCCCTGGTGATTTTTTAACTTGGGGCCTTCCCTTTACGGCTTATTTCTTCGGATTCTGATTGCATTAGATTCTTTCGAGGACGTCCTCTTTTCCATTTGATTTGTATTCCTGTTATTTCTTGGTTTGGAAACTTTCTTGGTCTACCTCTTTTTCTTTTCGCTGGTAATTCAGCCTGTTCCTGTGCAATTAATTTTTTTTGCCTTGGATTTTCACTCGACTCGTCTTCCAAACGAAGTCTTGTGCTCGGCTGGTGGAATTCCTTGCTCTTCTTTTTTGCCTGACATTGTTTTGAATCAGAGTCTGACACTCTGTGGCGCTTTTTTGACTCTTGATTTATTCCTCGTGGTGTTAGTGTTAACATTTCGGGGACTTCTTTTGTGACTGGATTATGTGACAGGGCGTCCGCCTTTACATTATATTTTGCGGGCTTGTATTTTATTTGATATTCGTAATCATTGAGCTTAAACCTCCATTTGGCGAGTCTGGTTGCGTATGATTTATTGTTTTTAAATATTCTAAAGGTTTGTGATCTGTGATAATGGTAAAATTTCGCCCATATAAATAGGCACGATAATGCTTAACTCCCCAGGCTATTGCCGCGCATTCCCTCTCAATAGTCGAGTATCGCCTTTCTCGAGGTTCTAAAAGTCGAGATGCGAAAAAAATTGGTAAATCTTTACAAATTTCGCCTTGGCTAAGCGCGGCGCCTATGGCAAAGTTTGAGGCGTCAGTAGTTAATATACATGGTTTTTCGAAGTCTGGTAATTGAAGAATGGGCTCTTCGCAAAGTTTTTGTTTAAGAGAATTAAAAGCTTGTTGAAATCGCTCTGTCCATTCGAACTGAACACTTGGTTTTGGATAATCTAAGAGCGGCTTCGTAATTTTTGAAAAGTTTTTTATAAATCTGCGGTAAGAACCTGCTAGTCCCAAAAATTGGCGTACGTTTTTAGTCGTCTTTGGGACTGGAAAGTTTTTTACTGCGTTAATTTTATCGGAATTTGGACGAATTTGTTGATTACCGATGATGTGTCCCAAATATGATATCTCTCTTTGTAGAAAAAAAAACACTTTTCCGGTTGCAATTTCAAGTTTGCACTTTGCAGACGACTCATAAGACGATGAGATTTATTGTTATGCTCTTCCAAGCTTTTAGCATAGATTATAATGTCGTCCATGTATATGAACATTTCTATACCTTGAAGACCAGTTAAAACAACATCCATCAAGCGTTGGAAAGTGGCATGCGGTTGTATTCAAAATTACCAAAAGGTGTCGAAAAAGCTGCTTTATGCCTGTCTAAGGGATCCATTGGAATTCGATGAAATCCCATAGCCAGGTCGAGTACTGAAAAATAATTTGCTTGCCCCAACTGGTCAAGTATGTCAAGTATATTTGGCAGTGGGTACGCATCGCCTGCTGTTTTTTCATTCAGGGCTCTAAAGTCTACTACCAATCTGCAACGCTTGTTACCCTTTGGATCTGGTTTCTTCGGAATTAGTAGTATTGGAGAGCTGTAAGGGGAAGAGGATGAGCGAATAATTTCATCGTCGTGTAATTGTTTAATTTGCCTGCGAAGTTCCTCCTTGAGGCTATGAGGTTGCCTATATTATTGTTTGTGCACAGGTTTATCGTCCACCCTCGAAATACTATGATGGGCTGCGTCGGTGTACGATAATTCGTCACCAGGCAAATAATAGGAGTGGGTATATGGTTCGTTTAATTTTAAAACATACGATTTTTCGCCTTTATCTAAATGTTCTATAGGCAAAAGCGCTTCTAGAATTTGCAATCTTTTTCGTGCTTCGGAAGGAAGCTCATTTTTTAGCTGAAATATCTTCTTTTGTGAAACGTCATCGTTGTCGAATGCTCTTTCGTCAAACAGTATTGCATCTGTAAAGTCTGTTGGTTCAATTTTTGCAAAAGGTGTTATAAATTTGATAGTTTCGCTGGTAATATTAAACACAGGTATATGTGCAACACCATTTCTAATTGATACCAGAGCATTGCCAAGAAGAGTTCCTGGACCTGCATCTAACTCAGCAAGGAATCCTTCCGTGAGTGAGGTGTCTTCGACTCTCACTATGCTATGAAATGGAAAAGTTTGATTACGCAATTTCAACCATTGGGATTCGTAGAAAATTTTCGCTCGTTATTGCTAGAAAAAGGGATGACCTAAAATCCCCATTTCTTTGATCGAAAATAAATTGGGAACCACTTGAAATTTAATATCAATGTCGTCGCATTTTCATCATTAATTGACCTTCTGAAAAAACCACACCTGGAATTACGCCATTTATTTCGATCCGGACTAGTTCATCAACACAAATCCATTCCTGTGATGCTTGTCGTTTTATGACATTAATTTCAGCTCCCGTATCGAGAATAAATTCTAAATTTTCTGAGAAGAATGTTTCGCTCTTTCATAATATTGTTTCACGAATTTGTTCGCTTTGTTGGAAGTTTGGCTAAAAATTAGGTTGAAAATTTGTTTGGAAATTTTGTTGAAAACATAGTTGAAAATTTGGTTGATAATTTGGTTGGGATTCTGTCCGATAACGTGTTTGGTAATCTTGTTGATAAGTCTTCGGAGGGTATCTCAAATCAGTACTTGAGTTTTGAGTGTTCTGTTGATGTGGGTAGTAATTTTTAAATTTTCGTTGTTCATTGCTGTTTTGATTGTACCAACCGTCATATCGGTTTTGTCTTGGTTGAATGCGTTCTCTGCTTGGACTATGGTGGTTCGAGTCGTATAGGTTTGGGTAATTTGATTGATTTCTATATCTATTTCTGTCCCTATTGTTTTTCCGGTTTTCCTTAATTATTTTAAATGTTCCACAGTCGCTGAGATCATGGGTATTGCTCTCGCAAATGTTACCAAATTTTGAATGATTATTTCTAGATGAGTTTCGTTGACTTCCTCGTGAATTGTTACTATCGCGGGAATTACTTCTGATTCTATTACTTTTGTTTTGATTGAATGTGTTTGACCGACTTTGAGTGTTATCAAAAACTGTGCTAACCGGGTTAGAGTAATCAATTTGGAGAAATGTTCTCAGTCGGTTCTGGAGGATTACTCTCTTTAATGTTGGAGCCTTCGTGAATCTCGTTTTGCGACAATCTCGAATTGGAGCAAGTCGTGATTTCTGGTAAATTCGGAAATAAGTAATTTGATCTTCAAATCTGCTATCCGCCCAAATTCGGCGCACAATTTTTAGGAGACATAATTCATTTGAATGTGTCAGCACGAATTTAAATTTCAGTGTCAGCCAATTCATTTTTATTCGCGAGATTTAAAGTCAAGTTCCGATTCGCCTGAATTCGTCAGCGCGAATGCAGTTAAAGGCTGGCCTGTTCAATCGTATTCGTAAGCTATAACCAACGCGCTGGGCATAAAGGATCCGTTGTAAATAAATATCAATGAGTCCTGCAGCTCAGTGGTCGCCCTCTGAACTTATACACTTGGGATCGCTGGTTCGAGTCTCGAGGCATGCAATTTTTATCAATTTTTTTCGAAATGACCTTGATCACGAATTTATTATTATTCGCCGAAATTCGCCCCAATTAGTTTATTTTTACTGGGTAAGTAGTGTACGAATCTAAACGCGACGATAGTAGTTTCCGTGCTTTTCCGATTAATTTGGTGGAAATCAAATCTAAAAATTCTAATGTAGGAGTGTCTGCTAATTTTTCCCTTGCCCTTTTACACCCGCGAATAAAAGCGTTGTGTTCTATTTGTCCTTTCTCTTTCTTAGTGTTCTTAACCTTATGACATTGTAATTCAGACTGAAAAGACGAGTGACCTAATCGCCGGTGTACGCGTTAAAGATCATACTCCGCGGTGACAATCGCCGCGCATCCCTTGACCGTGCGACGGCCCAAGGTGGTAAACCTAATCTTACAATTTTGCTGACAGCAACATCCGTTCTCACGATCGTTGCGAGCGTATCCAGACAAATATAAATATTCAAAGTCACATTACGTGACAGTTTTTTATTTTACAAAATTTATTTTAAAAGAATATTAAAAAAAATTTTAAACATTACAAAAGATTTCCAAAATTGTCAACAAAGAATCTGGAAGATTGAACGGCAAGTTTTGTAATTTTGCAGAATTTTTTCAAAATTGTATGAAAAATTCGAATCATTTTAAAAGATGTTTAGAGGTTTTCAACAACTTTCAAAAAATATTTAAGGTGCTTTTTAATTTTTTTTTAATTATTTGAAGAGAATATTTCAAAAGATTTCAAAACATCATAAATTATTTCCAAAATTGTTGAACATGAATCCGGAAGATTTTTAAACAATTTTAGGAATAACTCTAGTCAGTTTAAAAGATATATTGGAATACGCACAGCTTATTGGAATACGCACGCATGTGTGCGGAAATGTAAGAATGACGGAATGGGAGTACGGAATGGTGATTAGTGCGGAAGGATTGAGAAAAGGTGGGAATAAGGTAAATATTATCTCAATTTATAATAATGTTCGGGTTAATAAAGCGGTAGATAGTATTAAAAAGATATTGGATGGAATGCAAGAGAGTAACGAGAGATTTATAATTGTGGGGGACTGGAAAATCAGAAGATAAAACTGTTAACGCGGAAGGAGTTAAATTATTGATTTTTTGTGAAGAATTGGGGCTAAGAGTGCTTAACGGTAGGATAGGTAAGGACAGGGTAGGAAAATGGACGCGTGTAGGAAAGGATGGAGGTTCGGTTATCGACTACGTAATAGAATCGGATGGTGTGCCGTTCAATCTTCTTTTAGAATATACCTTATCTAATATCATCAATCTAAGATCATAATCTCATACCTTATCTAATATCCAATTTTTACCTCGTAAAATCGAAAAATCAAATTTTTAAAAAACACTGAACAAGATTAAAAAATAGTACTGGGTGGGAATCTTGGAAATGAGACAAGATATCATGAATGAGTAAAGGAAATTTTGTAGAACTATTTTGTTATTTTTTCGTATCTGTTCTTGTTTGCAACAAAAATTCGATTTTACAAACAAAAAATCTCCTGGCTACAAAAGTTATTTAGCCCGCATAAAACAAACAAGGTATTTTCCTTATGATTCTTAAGTAGTTATTCTTAAGTAGGTATTAAGGAGGTATTTTTCTTAATTAGGTCAAAAGTTTTTTAAATATAAAAAAAAAAATAAAGTTTTTTTAAACAAAGCAAAAAATTCAAATACGCATAACTTCGTAAAAAATATTTTGTTAAAAAATCGCAAAAATACGTATCGCCTAATACGGTCAAAAAACAACATATTTTATCTTCTACATTTTGTTTTAAGTTTTCTGCAATCTTTTCAAGTTTAAAATTACATATTTTTGAATCTTTTGAACAATTTTAATCTTAAAATCTTTTAAACTGCAATGTTCGAAAATCTTTTTTACGTTTATTTTAAATATAATTTATCAATGAAAAATTGCATTTGAAAGTT
>CAKNWW010197494.1:0-11704 GCA_932074435.1 Andricus kollari
ATTCATGACTTTGACCGCGATATTTACCTGATAAATGGTCGCGATCGCGGTGATTAATGTCATAATTTGCAAAAAGCTTTTCACAAATGTGACATTTTTTGCAGTTTTAAATTCATACTCTTGCTGCAATGTTAAACGCTCCATTGGGATAATATTTTTTAGAAGTCAATATACTTCCTCAAACACACGTTTTAATTAATTCTTTCATAAACCAATTTATACAGTCTTCACCTCTATAAACTTTAAGTTCAGAAAGAGAATCATCAACATTGCAATATTTATAAAAAGCTAAACTTGTTGGGACATGTTTTTGGTAATTAGTTGATTGTACATCTGAATTTTTTTCTAATAAACATTCTATATCAGCATAAATTGCCACAGGGGCATTTTCTTTAAATCTATAGTTTTTAAATTTCAATATGTTATTCTTTACAGAATATGTTATTCTTTTCAGTTGGTAGTATTACCCTGCATTTATTAATATTCTCGCAGTCAACTCTATGACTATTCAAACATTTTTCAAATTTAAAATGACATAAACATCGATCACAGAACCAAGTGCGACAATGATCCTTTGTAAATTGTGATTTTACCAATCGGGATAGATTTTTAATCCATGCAAAGTGATGAATTCGATTATTTTCAAAAATATCATCGTCTTCCTCATCTAAATCAATTTCTGTATTTTCAATCATAAGAAGATGAATTGTGGGCTTGTCTGATTTAATTTGACTTAAATACAGCCGAACAATTTTCTCTTTCTTTCTATTTTCATAAGACTCTATACTATAAACATTTATACTTAAATTGTTTAATTTCTCAAATTTCGATATATCATGTAAACTAATAGGAAATTGTATTCCATTATATTTGAGTTTACACTAAACTCACGTTGAACTGTATATTATTATATATCTTTCAATTTGTCTACTGACTCACATGAATGTTTGCTATCAACTGGGGAACTCATTTAAAAAATCCGAGTTATATATTGTGTATTACATATACATAGAACCATAATTATGAATGTATAGACTATAGCTGGAGCCTAAGATCGGACGACGACTATAGTTGAAAGTTTCTTATCTGGAGTTCAGGCTAGACGCTTCTTTACATCCATCTATAGAAACTTGAGATTGGAATTTCAAGGACTGTTACACCAAACGTGTTATTTAAAAAAAACAAAGACAGATCTCCCATACTTATGATGTAGTTATAAAATGTTTAAACCATTGGTTTATCGGCAACATTAAAGGCAATACTGCCAAGGGATTTGTTATTAAAAACATATCAAAGAGATGGCGTCAGATGAGTGACACATTCTACTTCTGGAATGTATTTATTGAAGACCCAGCAACGTAACACTTACGTTTGTTGCCCAATACTATGAAAAATATATAACGTTAACAATTCATTTGTCAGCAAAGCAACATTCCATTACAATTATCACATCCTCTGAAATGTAAAAGCGGATATTATGTCTTCACTAATTAATCAATTTAAATACCACCCAAGTCAACCTCGAACCTTCTAAATTTAACATGAACCACGTTTTTTTTAGCATAGAACGGAACCATGTCGGTAACATTTCGGTAACAGGAATCTTGCGTTAAAACGCTCCCTACCTGTCTACTTTTCGAAACCTTTGTTTCGTCGTCCGAAACACCTCCTTCATCTTCACAGAAAATGCCTTTACATCCCGTGGGCCCATGAAGCACGGACACTTATTGGCAGCCGCTGAAAAAAAATGTTAAGGATATTCTTAAAGTTTTCAATGTCTGATACATAATTTAAATTCAAGAGGAACACATACTGTGGAAAATGTTAAAGACTACTGTCTCCGAACGCCTTGTGATTCAACTGTGTGACAAACACTGAGGAGTCACAAAATAATATACTATAATTTATTGAAATTCTTACCAAGGCTTTCCGTAATATCAGGTTTTGTTTTTCCTCGAGATTCTCATATTGTTCTATGGTTTGTAGCGGGAATCCCTCTAGAGATGCAAAAAGATTTTCGCCAAAGCTCAGGTCGCCAGAACTGGAATATGATTGTCCTAAAATTCGTCTGATATCCCTTATGTCCTCCTTGAGCTCTGCATATTGCCTCATTATTGTTTCTCCTAGCTCCTTGACTTCTCTGGACATACGAAACGAGTTTAAAGTTAGGGACCGTACTTAAATTACGTAACGGATCAAGGGGAAGAGGGTTAAGACATTTTATTACGGTTTGTTACGCGTTATTCGCAAAAACGTCTTCCTGAAGATTATCTTTTTAGTTATAAATTTTATTATTTTGTTGAAAATTCAACTTTTTGGTTACAAACTTCGTATTTTGGGGTTGAAAATTCAACTCCTCTCGTAAAAAATTAACTTTTGGTTCAAAATTTATATTTTGATGCTGATAAGTCAACTGGAATATTTTTTTGATGAAAACTATTATTTTGAAAATTTGTCTTTTTGATTTAAAAATTCACCCGCTTTAGTAGAAGTTAAATCTTTTTTGGATAAAAATGCAACTGTTTTTTATTCAATTATCAACGATGACACTTTTTGTTGAGAATTTATCTTTTTAGGTTGAAAATTCAAGTATTATGTTAAAATTCAAGTGTTTTGTTAAAAAGTCATCTTTTATAGTTATATAGTTTATATAGTTATATTTCGAGAATTTCGAGATTTTTATGAATTTGAGATTTTTATGAATAATTGAAAGTATTAACTATCTTTTCTACTCTAACAATAGCTCACCAAGAAAAAATTCAAATTGAATGTTTTAATTACTCGTTACCGCTATCCCCACTAGCTAAATCATAATCTTGAGCTGAGTTGGTTGTTCTCAAATCGCGATAAAATGATTGATGCTTGGAATCGATGTATTGAATCAATTCCTTGAGATCGTTATACTTTTGGAATGTGATAGTATTTTTCTTCGGATGAAGAGTCGATAATTGAACATTTTTTAAATGTCTCTCAGAAATCGTTCTTTTCGCGATGTCCACCTTACGGATCTTTTCTTCGTCATATATCATATAAAGAACAAATCGTCTCTCTCGATCGAGTTTGGTGGATCTGATTTTGATCCAGTTGATTTTTTCTTTGTACACGTCGACCTTTTGATTGTCGATTAGTTGCTGCATATCCTGTGATGACACAAAGTCTGTGGTTTGCATTTTAGTGACTTTTGTTAGTATAACATTTCAGCAAGGATGCTGTATTTTTTGACGAAGTTTCATTTAAATTTTATAATTAATTAATGTATGGGAGCAGAAAATTAATTTTTAACCTGAAAAAAAATTTCGCCTCTTTTTTTTATGGCATGTTCATACATTAGAAACAAAGCTTGAAGTTTGATGAACAATATTTATTGGTAAAAAGAGTTATTTCTTTAATATTTATAAATATTTAAGGACTTCTTATCGGACATTACATTTTCCAACAGTAGATAACCAGTAGATAATCGTAAAATTACGAAAAATGTCAAAATTCAAAATCAAAATTGGCAGCTCTGCGACTGTCTCGCAGTTGTTTTAAGTTGAAGGTTGTGTTTGTTTGTTTATTTTGATTAGTGACGTTTTTAAATTTAAGTTATTGTAAATAATAAACCAAGCAAATAGTGTAAATTATTATTTATTAAAAATCACATAATGTTTACTTATGTTTTAAGGAATCTTTCGGAAAAGATATCATTTTTGGGATTAAGGTATGTAAAAATTCTGCACTTTTCTGTCTTCGCAAGTCAGGTTAAATGGAATGAAGATTAAACGTCTCTCGTACCAATCGTACCAATCTCACGGAATATCAGAGGTAAAAAATGTCAATAATTTAAACTTTTGTGATTTTTGTAAAATAATCATGGTTTAAACTACTATTTACTCAATAAACTGATTTTAATTGTAAGTATACTAATGATAAATTATAATTATCGAGAATTGAGTATTTTATCATGCCCAGGAGCAATACCAGAAACGATTATCTATTGATGGACAGAGGTGTCAAAATCGTACCCTTGACCAAGACTAATAAAAATGTTTAATGCAGGTGATTGATTAATTTCGTGATATTTTTTTCTATAAGAATACTCAATTGGATATGTAAGCTTTATTTAAAAACGATAACCTTTCTTTATTTTTGGAAACTGATGCAGTTAAAACGCTGTTGAATTTTTTGCTAAAATTTAAATGAAACTTCGTCAAAAAATACAGCATCCTTGCTGAAATGTTATACTAACAAAAGTAAAGAACTTTTTTAGTCAATTTTCCAGTTAATTAAGATTATCTACTGTAAATCATTATCTACTGTAGGGTGGTTTCCCCTACATACAAGCTGTAAGAAAGTGTTTTGTAATTGTAATGGCTTCCATTTTCTTTTAAATTTCAGTTCTGCCAACAAATATTTAATCTTTTCAATGTATTTTTAGTATCTTATACAACAAAAATGAACACCCTGAATCCTTATCATTATGAAAGAATAAAAAAAAAAAGATCTAAAATTTGAGGTCACTAAAATGTAAACCACAGACTTTGTGTCATCACAGGATATGCATGATTTTCCGTGATTTTCTGTTTTGACTATTTTGCGCGTTGAAAACCTTTGTGACATTTCTGCCCGTGAGTTTTGTTTGCATCATTTTTACACGTGGAATATTTTTTTGACATTTTAGCTTGTAATAAAACTATGGGACGTTTTAGCTCCCGGCGTGTCATTTACGAGTGGTGAGTGATAGTGTGAGAGATTTTTAGTGATTTGTTACAGTCTTGGCTTCAGATCTAGATTGTACAATTTGCATGGGGGATTGAAAGCGAGGGAAAAGAAAACGTGACGTAGGAAAGAATACGTAGCAGAATGCCGGTCGCACGAAGTCCAGGAAAAACAGAGAGAGGGCAGCAGGAGATGGATACAGAGAGTGTCGAGAATGAACAGAGAAGGTAGGTAAGAGAATGAAGCAAGCGAACATCGAAGGCAGTAACGAAAGTAGTGATGAGGCAGAGGTCTTCGTGAAGCTCGGTAAGGGGGGTGGAGAGACGATAGTAAACAAACGAAGCAGACCGACGAACCTGCAAAGGCTGTAAAGAGCGAACAGCCTCAATAGTACGAACGCGACAGGCTTTTTTGATAAGTGGCGACAATCAGAGACCAAGAGTAGCGAAGGGGAGAAGTCGGAGGACAATAAAGGGGTTAGAGACCAGTTAGATGAGGAGGCGGAAAATGAAAAATCACTAAAGAAGATTAGACAGAGAACACCACCTGAAAGGAGGTCAGGGGGAAAGTCTAGAAGGCCTCGAGAAACTCATAAGAGGCCTTAGAGACGAAACCTGCAAAGGTTTTGACGGAGCGAGGATGCATAGGGAAGAAGTCAGGGAGGAAGTGAAAAAAATGAGAAAGAAATGAAAGGAGCGGAATGGTCTGTGGAAGGCCGAGAAAGAGGAGGTATTTAGGAAACTGGATAGTATAGAGAGTAAACAGATAGAGAGTGAGAAAGAAAGAAGAACTGAAATGAGTTTGCTTGAGGAGAGGGTCAAGAAACTAGAATGCGGAAGTGAAAAGGAGGAAAAGCTGGGAGTAGAAGACGTAGTCAAGGGTGATGATGAGAAACTGCAGGAAGAAAATGAGAGAATGCGCAGACGGCTGAATGAAATAGAAGTAAGACTATAAGGAGAAGAGAAAGAGAAAAGAAGGCGAAACATAGTAATTAAAGGAATGACAGTAGAAAGCGACTCGGGAAAGGAAGAAGTGGAGAAGCTGATGAAGGATATTGGGGCTCAGGTGAGAGTGGAGACGGTGAAGGTACTGGGGAGAAAGACAGAAGGGAAAACAGGTGTGCTCATAGTAAAAGTGGGAAGCGAGGAGGGGAAGAGAGAAATTATGGGAAGGAAGAGGGTACTAAGGGGTAGGAATGAAAGAATTGAAGAGGGTCTGACATGGAGAGAGAGAAATAGGAAGTGGATGATCGAACGGAGGGCATGGATAGAGAGGAGGAACGAGGGTAATGTCTGTACAGGGAAAGACAGGTTGTGGGTGAACGGGATGAAGTGGAGCTGGGACGAAGAGAGAGAAGAGCTGAGAGCAGAGGGAACAGTACCTTGGAGAAAGGTAAACGAAGATAATGAGAGTAGGAGAGACGGGGCGGGGTTTCCACCAGAGAAGAAAAACTGAGCACGGGAAGGAGGAGGGGGAAGGACAAAAAGAGAGGAGTGAGTGTAGCTTTCTGGAATGTGTCAGGGCTAAAAAACAAGAACGAGGGGTTCTCGCGTGATGGTGAGAAGAATAAAGGTAGGAAAAGAGAGGATGGCGATCGTTTGTGTTTATAGAAGGAGAGGAGAAGAGGAAGGATGGAGAGTATTAAGGGAATGGATGGAGGAAAGGAATGAAGCGTTGGTCTTGATAGGAGGAGACTTAAACGCATGGACAGGAGAGTTAGGGGGAGTGAAATGGGATGAAGAAAGCGAAACTTTTCGAAGATATTCCAAGCACAGGGAGATAGATCGGGTGGGCAAAACTCTTTTGAACCTGCTAGGAGAGGGGGGGTTGTTTATCTGCAATGGGAATATGAGGGGAGATGAAGGAGGGGAAGTGACTTTTATAGGTAAAGGGGAGACAGTGATAGATTACATTCTAGCAGAATAAAGTATAAAGAAGAGAATGGATAAAGTGGAAGTAGGTAATGAAATAGGCTCAGAACACTTCCCGCTAATAGTGACATTGAAATGCTCAGGATGGAAGCGACATAGCGAAAAAAGGGAAAGAACTGGCGAAGGGAAAGTAAAAATAGGTAGATGGGGATAGGATAAATTAAGAGAATTTAAAGAAAGAATGGAGAACGAGGAGATTAGAGTATTGGAAGGGGAAGACGTGGACGAGCGCCTTAAAAAGCTAAAAGAACTAACAGAGAGGATAAAAGAAGAGGTAAGGCCAAGAGAAGAGGAGGATGGGATGAAGCGGGGATGGTGAGACGCAGAATGTAAGGAAAGTAAAGATAGAATGAAGGAAAATGTGGAGAAAAGGGGAGATAGGGAAACAGGAATACAATAGGAGAAAGAGCGAACATGAAAGAATGTTAAATGATAAAAGGCAGTTAGAGAAAATTAGGTATATGGAAGAGGCGGAAAAATCAATCAGGGAAGGGAGGAAATGGGAGGTGATCAATAGGGAACGAGGAGGAAGGAAAGGCATCAATGAGGAAATCAAGATGGATGAGTGGACCCCGTACTTTACGCGACTATTGGAAGGAGTGGAAAATAAGGTGTTAGGTGAAAAGAGGAAGGTAATAGAAGGGGAAGATGATAGCAATAACGGGATAAGTAGGGAGGAAGTGAATAGACCGATACGGAGGCTTAAAAGAAACAAGGCAACAGGTGAAGATGATATTGAGAACGAGGCTTTGAGGTTTGGAGGAGAAGGGATGAGGAAAGAAATGTGGGAGGTATGCAATAAGGTTTGGAGACGAGAGGGATGGCCTAAGGAATGGAGGACAGGGTTGTTGGCGCCGATAATTAAGAAATGAGAGGGAAAGAAAGTGGAGGAGTATAAGGGAATGACACTTATTTCGGTGGGATACAAAATATATACGGAGATTCTCAGAAAGAGATTAGAAAGGGAGGTGGAAGAGAAAGGGATTATTCCACACAACCAGACGGGCTTCAGGAAAGGGATGGGAACAGTAGACAACATTTACGTACTGAATTATTTAGTGAATAGAAACTTAGGGAGGAAGAAAGGGAAGTTAGTGGCTTTATTTGTAGACTTTAAAGCGGCTTTTGACTCGGTAAACAGGAAGGTGTTATGGCGGGTTATGAAAGAGAGGGGTGTGGATAAAGGGTTGGCCGAGAGGATAAAGGAGGTATTCGAGGAGACTAAGATAAGGGTGAGGATTGGAAAACAAAAAGGGGAGATTTTTTGGAGTGGAAGGGGGCTCAGGCAAGGATTCCCACTGAGCCCACTACTATTCAGTCTCTTGTTGGCAGATCTAGAGGAGAAACGGGAGAAGAAAGGAAAGGGGGGAGCGGTTTTGGGAAATAGCAAGGTATATTCCTTAGGACATGCAGATGATATAGTCTTATTAGCGGATGACGAGAGAGGGATGAGTCTCATAATGAGAGTGTTTGAGGAGTATGTAGGAATTAAGGAATTTACCTAACGGTAAATGTAAATAAGAAAAAGGTGATGATATTCAGGAAGAGAAGAACAAAGGTAGAATATGAATGGAAGATGTACGGGGAGAAAGTGGAACAGGTCGAGGAATTTAGTTACCTAGGCTTCTGGTTTGAGTCGAAAGGAGGGGTTGAACTACAGGTGAGGAGAAGGATAGAATTTGCGACTCAAGTTATGGGGCAGGTGTGGGGTATAGGGAAGAGAAGATTTAAAGATGACTCGAAGATGAGGAGGTCTGGGGATGGAAGGAGCACAAGAGGGTGGGAAGTATGCAGGAGAGATTCTTGAGATGGGTAATGGGAGTGAGCTGGAGTTGTCCAGGATATATGTTGAGGGAGGAATTAAGTAGAGGTAAAATGGTTATTAGACAAATGAAGAGAACATTGAACTTTGAGGAGAAACTAAAGAGGGGGGAGGGAAGCAGGATAGCACAAGCTTATCTACGGGAAGTATTAAACAAAGAGACTAGGGGTAATGCAGAAGGATCGAGGTGGGGGAAGAGAGACAGCAGAGGAGGAGAGAATGCGATATAAGAGCAGGTGTCAGAGTATGGCAAGAGTTAGAGAATGAACTAATAATTAAGGAGGGGGAACAAAGGTGGAAAAAATCGGAGAATCTAAGTATAACAGGTGGTATAAGGTAGTGAAGATTGAAGGAGAACCAAAATATTTAAGGAAGGTTAAAGAGGAGAGTAAATGGAACCACGTTACACGATTTAGGATTGGAGAAGGAATGGGAGAGTGTAGGTACTGGATGGATGAAGAGGAAAACAGATGTAGAGTCTGTTATTACGAGATAGAATCATGGGGGCATGTTTTAGAGAGATGCATGGGAGAGGAAACAGGTGGTGAGAGTCTCGATGACAGGATAAGGTGGATCTTGGATGGAAGTGGACAAGGGGCAAGCTGGATGATGAGACTGGAAGAAATGAGAGAAAGTAAGGGGCATGTAATAGGGAAAGGCCAATCACGCACTCCTACACATTTAGATAGTAAGTTTTATTAAGGTAGTATAAGTGGTTTTTTAACGTACTGTAAAGGGAGCGGAGGCCCTCAAACGCGTAAAAGGGAGAGAATAAAATACATACATACGTAAAAAATATTTTATGGGCGTTTTTATAATTAGAATTTTATAAACCGTGAGATTCATTCATTGGAAAAGTGATATCTGTCTTTGAGAACAACCCTATTTGACTAAATATGTAAGATAATTAATTTTATAATTATTTACGAAAAAATTCTGACAACATAATTCAACAAAATGAATTTCTCTCTAGGATCAATTCGAACAAAGAAAATTTGATCGCATGTTGGCGGATTTGGCAGTAGAAAAGTATCTGTTCTTTAATTTTTTCGACGATGAAGATGTAGAGCACGTTTTTGAATATTTAAATCCTAAAGGAAAGGTTCCAAAGAAAAACAGATTGAAGTCTTTGGTATTCGCTCGATTTAATCAAATGCAAGAAGTAATTTTGGATATCCTGAAAGAAAATAGATAAAAAAAATTTATTCACGCTTGACGGATGGACTTCAATAACAAATAAGTCCTATTGTGGTATCATTGGTCACTTTTTCTAGTGATAGATTTTCTTCCAACTCATTGGAACACGAGGGGAATGATACCGCCCAACTATTTCTGGGTGATTTCCTGGAATACGGAATAGTCGAAAATTTTTAAGAAATAGCAGTTGACTATGCATTTGTCAATACAAAATTTTTGGAACAACTGGCGAATCTAATGAACTCCATGTTCGGAACAAACTTTAATTCACAAGACCTTGACTATCGATGCTTTGCCCACATTTTTAATTCAGCTATTCAGTATATGCTTAGAGAGCTCACAGTTGATGCTATAACTGATGAAATTGACACGGAAAATGGTGAAGGGGATGGTAATGGAAGTGAAGAGCAGAACGAAAGCGTTAACGAAGCTGATGTTGAATTTGATGAAGAATGTACCGAAGATGGTGAAGCTGATGTAGAACGCTAAGTGATACGAAAACTTCGAAAACTCTTCACGAAACTAAAAAGATATGAGCAGTTGCGAGAAAAGCTAAAATGCTGCTATGTCACTGTAGGTGAAACGATGTTGTCTCCGAATGTAGATTTTTCAACCACATGGTATTCGACCTCCGATATGATAAAAACGGCATGTCAAATGAGGAACTCGTTAGATTTATTATGCTACATAAAGAATTATTTGCAAAAATTATCCATTAAAGAGTCTGAATGACAGCTTCTAAATGGGGTTCAAAAATATCTACGTTACTTCAAAACACTCTCGCAACTTCTTTCTGGAGACAGGTACGTTGCCGTACCGTCAGTCGCAGCATGAATAAATTTACTCCTGGACAAAATAGAGACTTCAATTCTCAATTTAGATCGGAAAAAGGAGAAACCTGCTACTGAAATCAAACTCATAGATGCTCTACAATCGGCTCTGCACAAACTTCTGAAACACTACAAGAAAACTAACGGGATTTATAGCGCGGTGTTTATTCTAGATCTTAGACACAAATTCGAAACATTTTCAATGACGAAATGGGGGAAAGAAAAGGCAAAAGAGACAAAAAGAAGTTTGAGAAAATATATTAGGACTTTTATCTTTATTCACAGGTGCAAAATGTACTCGTCGTCCTTCCCGTTGAAACAGAAGGTGATATAACAGGTGACGAAAAGTTAGACTTCGATTGCTTATACGCTGACCAAGTTTATTCTGGTAGTTGGAAGAAAGAGTTTGAAAGATATTTAGCATCGCTACGAAATAATGAAACGGTGGATATAAATCATTGGCGGAAATAAAACAGAAGTGCATTTCCGAACTCAAGGTGAAACGGTAACTTCCTTCGATCAGTTTGTGCACAAAAACTCGCAAAATAATGCAATAATTGAATTTTTACATTCTCATTCATGAGAGTGTAATGTATTCGTCCAAATTTTCGATCTCTGGTTTTTAACGGATCTTTACGTTTCGGCACTCACAGATTCCGAAAATCATAAAATTTTGTCAGTGTCTGTCTGTCTGTATGTCTGTCTGTATGTCTGTCTGTATGTCTGTCTGTCTGTATGTATGGTTACCTGAATTTTGTGGACTCGCTAACTTTTGAAGGATTTGTCGAATCGAGTCAGCCTTTGATAAACTTTTTAAGGGTCCCAAAATGAAGGTCAAGTTCGTTAACCAGATATTTTGGATCAAAATTCAAAAAGTGAGCACATTTTGAAAATGTTTGAGACCACTTTTTTCACGATTTGCAAATTCTACGTACGGTGATTAGTAGTAAGCAAAAAGGCAAACCAATTATCCTTATGACATTTTTCGATAAAATCAAAATTATCAGAGTTACAGCATTTTCAAAATCCAAAAAAACAAACGAAAATTAACATTTTAAGCCGAACAACGCACGATATAAAAAAAGTAAAGAGGAGAAAAACGTTTCTTTTTATCAGCCGTACAAAATTATTATAAGAACTTTTTGAATTTTTCTGAAAAATCAAAAATTCAAATTTTGATCGCACTAAAAATAATAAAAAATCAAAAACTCCATTTTTCTGTCAAA